>PNEQ01047266.1:0-41369 GCA_003012365.1 Medauroidea extradentata
GTGTTGCTGCCATGGCAGCTACTGCAGTTGGAGCATGCCATGATTTCGTGTTACTGCAATGACAGCTACTGCAGTTGGAGCACGCCATTAATCTCGTGTTGCTATCATGACAGCTACTGCAGTTAGAGCATGCCATGATTTCGTGTTACTGCCATGACAGCTGTTGCAGTTGGAGCACGCCATTAATCTTGAGTTGCTGTCATAACAGCTTCTGCTGTTGGAGCACGCCATTACTCTCGTGGGTGATTCTGATTTTACTGTTATCAACAGTAACGCGTGTCACAAGTTATTTCGTTGCATGATTTACTAAATAATACAACCGTTGGTTTACTTTCGGTATCCGCTATTATTATGTTTTCTCCGTACGTTTTCTTTTGGAATTTTTTTCTAAGTTTCACGATAAACAGGCAACACTTATATCTCTATGACTTTCAACAATTCTTCAAATAATGTTAATGACCTTCGGCATTCTCTATATAATTACAAACCTATAAAATATATTATGTCAGAGCATATACATAAGGGCGTCCTACATTTTCTAATGCAGAAATATTTGACGTAAATATTGAAGAGAGTGTTGGCAATACCTAGCCTCTGCTGTAACAAAATCTAATACTGATAACAACTATTTTTTACCTTTATGTCTCAAGTAATAATTATTTTCACGCTCTGATATTCAATTATTTTTTGACAGTTATTGTGATCACTGCTGAATGCTAGGTGGTTTACTGGTGTTTCCTTGTCGGTTTCTCCACACAACTCATTACAAAGTAATCATATTGTTTTGAAGTCAAACTCACACGTCGACTATCTTACATTTTCATTTGCTCTCTGACATGCTTATGTATTTGATACTTGTAAATGTCCAGCAGTTGACTGTTCTTTCTGGTCAAGTTCTCGCAACAGATCTTGTGAATTTCAGACTATTATCGCGTTTGTTCTGCTTTCTTACTAATACATCTTCTTCTGAGGACATTTACAACACTTATCAGTGACTCTCAGTTTTATTAATTCACTTTCGTATTCAGTTCCTCTAGCGAAGCTACAAGCCTCAATACAGTACTTATATATTGCTATGAAACTTAGACAGAATTATATAAATAAACACGTATATAAACATTCAAAATATTCACTTCATAAATGCTGACGATTCATTTTGCTTTATTAGAGTTATTTACAATATCGTTTTTAAGGCCGTCTGTAGCACGTATTGTACAATATTTTGAAATAGTAATAAACTTCAAATAAACTGTTTTTTACTAGAAACATAACCATTGTTTATTAAAATTAAATATATATTAAATGCATAACTGTAGTTTTTATACTTGAAAGATATGCCTTTCATATTCTTTCACATTGGGTACGCAAAGTTTTCTTTTTGAAGTCAGCTTCCATTTTCCAACGTATACAATAATATAACGAGAGGGTATTGAAGTTCTTACTTTAAAACTCTGTGAAGTACTTTCCACTGTTTTGATCTGATGTCCATATTCTTGTTGGCATATTATACTCTAGACAGCCAGTAAACACTCTTAAGGCGGCAGCCTACCTCAAGCTTAAAATGCGGTGCAGTGTTCTTAAACAGGGTTTTTCTACGAAACTATTCCACGTGTGCCCATCGTGCCAACGTACTAAAAGAAAACACACTTCTGACAAGGTCGGAACCTCATTGTTATTACATTATGCTCATTACAAACACTGTTTCTAAGCCCTCCAACATGGCTAATTGTGCAAAATGTACTAACAGGATATATGTGAAACTCAGATTGCGATGTTAACCGAACTTTGCTTCAGACTTTCCACCAATCAAGTTATATGGTCATCGCTTTATGTCCAATAGTAAAAACCGTTCTGTGGGTAGCTCGCACGCTATTTCAGAGCTTGGCTCGTTGAGGCGATGAAATATTTGATGAGAGTTTTAAGGACGACCTTATGTCTCCGTCATTTCTGAGCCTCTGCTGTGCAGGTAGGCGGGGCCCTTAATAGAGGGCGAAACATGGGAGTGTTAGAGAGAGAGTTGTTCTCAGCATCGTCTTTATTCGACTTGGAGTTTCCTGTAGAATTGTTGGGCGTAGTTCAGTCCACCCAGAAGCGACACTCATTTATTGGTCGAGTCTGTCTGGTAGGCATGTGGATGTCACGTGATCAGAGTATAGAGGGTTCTAATACAGCTCCCCTTGTAATACGACCACGTCTCGCCACTGACTCTTTATATACGTATATAAATACATGGAAATACAAGCTGCATTCATGCTGCACTTACAGTTAAATCAATGCATGTTTCAATTCAGTTTTCCTGTGAGCATAGACTTGACTCCACTACGTTTATAGTGACAGTGATAGTTGGGCCGGCATATTACGGATTACAGAAGTCAATCCTACGACATGTTCACGTATTTCAGTGGCTGTGTTAGTTACAACAGTGCATATACAAGTTGCTGAGTGCTTATCCAACGTCTGTTGTTGGTCGATAGCTTGTTTGGTGCGTATGAGAGACTTTTCCAAGCAATGATATTAGGTCAAGAGTATAATACCTCTATGCTGTGACGTATGAACACGAAGATATGAATGTCTGGAGTTGATAATGTCACGGAGCGTGATCGTGTGAGTATAGTCATGTGGATTCTAGCCTGCCGCCATAATAATAACGCGAGATTTGCACGTCTCTGCTTATGAGTAAGTGTACTCTATGGAAACTGTAGGAACATTTGGGCAAAATTGTTTAGCTATTTCACTGAAAGTGATGTGTCACGAGCCATAATTATTAGGGACATGCAAAATGCGCGTTATTATTTGATGACAATCCAGACTACACTGCACAGTATACATTCCGGTACACGACCCGTGATTCCATTGCATCTATGTGATGTAATTTACGTCTTCGACCGATTAACGGAAGATTGGTCGCTCTGCCGTTAAACTTTCAACTAGAGACCCGGATATTTAGTGGGTTCAACATGTCAGGCTTGACTGTACAGCACTGTATACACCATGTCCTCATATACTAGTACATTGTCTGCTGCTACAGTGAGGGAGTATTTGAACATTTGACGATGTAGCGCGGCAGTCCATGAGTGTTTTTATGCATGTCCGTTCCTCAATGCCACGTTTAATAAACAATGACCCGATGGGAAAAAATTTCCATCATATACATGACTTAGAAATCCAACCTCTCCTCAGTTGTATCCGCCACATTTCCGGCATTCTAGTTATAATTACTGGACAAAAACGTTCTCCGCAGTAAGCCACAACATTATCGGCCAAAGAAAGACGTCGAACAAGACTACAGTGATTTATAAAGGCACGAGTATTTCGCGTATTGATTCTAGGTCAGGTTGAACGTCAACAACGTATACTTCTCTGTCATCACTGTGATCGGACAACAGTTGTTTTGATACAAATTTGACGACTGCAAACCAGTAATAAATAAAGAATTAACTCGTTGTGAAATCACGTGGTACCTGTGTGTACGTTTAGAAGCCAACGAACAATCGACTATGCCCAGTTCGTGCAGAGGACTGAGAAATCTAGGTTACTGCTAGATTAATACGCGAAATGATAGTGTCTCTAGTGATTTAGAATGTAGTCTATTGTTGGAAAATAACGCGAATTCTGCGCGTCTCTAATAATTATTTCTCTTTTTTATATTATGTGGCTTGTGAGCTGTGATTCTGTAAACGTTACAGCTAGCGCTTCTTTCAAAGACCCATTACTAGAGCAATCGTATATATCAGACAGTGATTTAAGTTTTATCCACAATTTGATTTGTAATCCATCATAAAATAACGTTTATATCCTCCTCAGTAGGAGGTTCTGTACATAACTGCTAGCAATATGTAGTAAAATATATCAAAATAAATGCTCCTTCTATTAAGAATTTAAAATCTAATGTTGAATAATAAATACCCAGGGCGTAGACAGAGGGGGGGGGGGTTCCGGGTTCAACCCCCCCTCCGAAATATGAGGGACAAAAAAATTAATATTACTACCACTTGTACATTCAATTTTTCGATACTAATACTGTTTAAATAGCACCATTTGCACCTTAAAACCCAAATTTCTTCGGGGAGGACCCCCGAACCCCCGCATTGACTTTGTGATCTGCGTTCTTTTATAAAATTTCCCATTTGAACCTCCCCCCTCCTCAACCTAATTCCTTGCTACGCCATTGCCAGACAGATATTGCCTTATATTTTGTATGAAAACTTTCACCGCATAACGATCCCCTCTAAGTTACTTTGCAAGCTATTTATTATGGTGGGAAACAATGTCAATGACAAAATTTACTTGCATTACAATACACAATACAATAAAAAAGGGTACTAATTCACGATGAAGACGAATGTTACTTTCCACAAGTTCTTGAATAGGAACAAATAATAAAATAACATGTTTTATTTGTTAAATTTGTTTCTGTATTTTTTTTATTGATGTCACCTGGTAATTATGACTGACCAATTCACCCGAGTAAACAGAATGTTCCTTAAAGTATGCGACAAATTTTACGAGACGGTTCCTTGTAAAAAAAAGTTGTAAATTATATAGTGCACGTTTTTGGCTGGCGCAAATCTTAAAGGAGAAATTCGCGATTGAAATTTTACACTGAAAACCAACGTTTCTTAAAATAATAGAAAGGAAAGATATTTAAAAAATTCCTTTCTTTTCCGTATCATGTTATGCATATGTGAAAATACACATTGTTTCGAATACCTTACATTTTCATTAAGTGGTGTGGTTGCTGCGAGCACCTGTGTATCGCGTGTTGCCTACCTGTAAGGATCTGCATTTCCTACGTCCATTTTCTCTAAACGGTTCACTTGACGATATTGCGACTCGACCTTTTTGTGCGCTGAGACCTCCTGCTACTATGTCATTTAACAACGAAGAAGTGCTATGGCGAAAAATTCTATTACAAAAAAAGTTTGACAGAACCCCAATATCTGCCGAAGGTGAAAGGTATTCGAAACAATTTTTTTTTAGATTGCAGAACTTATTATTAAACCAAACACGGAAATTCATTATTTATATCTCCTTGCTTATTGTAATTTTAACAAATGTTTTTTGTGCAAATTTTCAATCGCGAATTTCTCCCTACCAATTTTCGCTAGCCAAAAAATTTCATTATATAACTTTGTCTAATTTTTTTAACCTCGCAATGCTTGTACAATACTTTCGTGAACATCCTGTATAACAGCTACTTGGAACATAAATATACGCTCTGCTCACAATACAAGGCAAGTGTTGTGCGAGTAATACTCGACCGTGTGTCCCATGCGCTTCCAGGCTCAATGTAGTACAGTAGCACACACATTGTATCTGCGACTATGTGATATTACCGCATGTGTCTGAAGTCAAAGAATTGCATCTTACCACAAGGTACTGTGGCTCTACAAACGTCATTATTAGCCATTCGCACTTTTTGTGTCAAACTGGTGTGCAAGGTTTTCCTTGTTGTCTTATACTTATCGGACTTTAAGTGGTTGTCCTACGATTTTATTTTTGAATAGTATGAAGTAACGGCCAACGAACGCGACTCGCTTTGTACTTTTAGAATCCAGGTGATATATTCGGAGTTACAGCAGTCTAAATTTTGCCATTTGGATGGGTACCAAAATCATGTTATTAACAAATGCGAATTTTTGAAAACACGAAGTGTAGTTTCGAGTGTTTTCTATTCGTACATAACCGCTGTAAAAATAAGTTAAGCGGTTTCACGTAAAAAAGGATTCGCATAACACGCTGCAACATGCGACATATGCACGTCTCTTGTGGACTAGCTAGACTCGAGCCGCCTGTACTTTCTGAGCAGTAACACCAGCAATGTTGTTCTCCATGTTTCCACTCTAACTAGCCGTTATCCGCGGCTTCGTTCGCGTGGCTTTCAATTTAATGTGATACAGGCAGGAGTGTAGAAAGCAACATTTTAATTGGACGGGGGGGGGAGGGGCAAAGTGCTGATTTTGATGACCAATCCTACGGATAAAGCAAGGGGTCTCTCGGGAAAAAAAATTGGATTACCGTGTGAAATGGTGTTATTTAAGCATTTCAGGTATCCCTACATTTAATGTGCTGCTTGATATTTTTACGTTACACTCATTTGCATTGTGAAAGGTAACTATTCATTTGTCGATTTGTCGAAATGTGTTATGCAATATGAAGACTCGAACCAGCACAATATCTTGCTCAGCAATCAGAATAACCAATGATGGATCTCCCAGTTTTGTGAAGAACTAGTTAGTCTACATATCATTAAGTTTGCAATCCATTACAAGAGCACGTACATTTGATTTTATTTAAGTTTGAATTAGAAATACTGCATGACATGAAAATTAAGTTAGAATTTATTGGTTTGTGGACATACGCTATGGCTCATGTTTTGTTGACCGAACTTGTATTGAAAGGCAAAGTGACAAAATACGAAAACGCACAACAAGCACAAAGAACGTAATAAAAACAATTCCAGAGGAATTACGTCAGGCTAAGGGGAACACACTCTCACCTTTCATGGCAAACATATTCATGGAGAATGTGGAACCAGAGGCACTAAGTAACACAACAACTCCGCCCAAGATTTGGCTGCGATACGTAGACGACACATTCCTTGTTTGGCAACATTGACTGGAAAAACTGGCCGAATTTACAGATTTCCTCAATTCACTCCGGCCATCAATACGGTTCACACATGAAATAGAATCTAACAATAGCATCCCTTTCCTAGATACTCTTGTCTCCAAAGAAAACCACAGACTCAGCACTTAAGTGTAAAGGAATCCGACACATACAGGCCAATACCTACATTTTGAATACAACCATCCAACAAGTACGAAGTCGGGCATTGTTCGCACCCTAGCTAACCGAGAAGAAAATATCTGCTCAGACAAAAATTAAAGCATTAATTGAGAAACAGTGCCACCTAAGAAAAGAATTCATGGCCAACAAATATCCCAGATTTATCATTGAGAAGCATTTAAAAGAATCGAATTCGCCAAAGTGCGAAGTCACCGCAGACAAACCACCTTCTGAAACTCTGATTATTTCATATGTCCGTGGCCTCTCTAATAAAATAAGAAGATTGGCCAACAAATACGACCTTCCGTTACAGTTCCGCAGTAAAACAAATTCACACTAAAGTAAATCCTACAGTAGATATACCAAATACCATGGGAATGTGGCTCTTTATATATATATATATATATATATATATATATATATATATATATATATATATATATGTATGTGTGTGTGTGTGTGTGTGTGTGTGAAACTGGTAGAACATTATCCTCTCGCGTCAAAGAACACTAGAACAAACGCAAAAGGGTGAAATCCAGAATTGGTGTTCCGACCAGCCGCGTATCAGCCGGATGGATCGCAGTCCCCGAAACGTTGCATTTTTTCGTTGATTTTGACTTGTGTTGTCTCTTATTTTTTATCTGTTGTACACTGTCCGCTATTTATGTCTACTTCCATCTTTTCTCATATTGTGAATCTAGTTTTTCTTTGTGTCTGTCTTTTGTGCTGGGTGTTGTCAAATTCTTGACTGAAATATCTTTAGAATTCTTGCTGAGAAAAAGTTACATATATATAACTGATTGACTTCCTCTGGGATTGTTTTTCTTACATTTTCTGTGTTTTTTTGTACTTAGTCACTTTGTCTTTGAATATAAATTCGGTCAACAAAACACGAGCAATGGCGTACGTCCACAAACAAATAAATTCTTATTGTAAACTATCATTGCAACAAACATTTAAAAATCTCATGAAAATAAGATGCTGAAAAGGAATAGTATAGAGGAAAACATATTCATTAGTTATAAGAATAATTTTTGAAACTGATGCATAACTTCCTCTACTCGTAAATTCAATTAATTACGCCGTAATATCATATTAAAACACCCAACTAATAGGCATTTATGGCAAGGACTTGTGCACTAATTTAACCTAATTTTAAAATGTTCATGACACTTCGGATACGAGGTCACGAACTCACGGCTGTTAAGCAGGCGAATAAACATCATGTACATTCAAAGACTGGATTGATACACGCATTTTCTTAACTTTTTATTTTTATATTAATAGTGATTTTTTTCAAAGTACCTACTCACATAGAGTAATCACACAGATATTAAAATATAAATGTGCTAGCGTAATGAAACTTTATTTATAAGCTTGTACCGTATTATATGTTTTCAAGATCACACGGAGTCTTGACTGTACCATGTACTGCTTCAAAAGTCAGTTTGCTTGTAGTTTCAAAATTTGTGAGGCTAATACAACAGGCTGTCTTATGTCAAATACGTGTGTTTCATATGAACTTACCTAGTTGGAAGTGGCGGTGACTGAGCGGCAAAGTGCGCGCCTCTCACCAAGGCAGTTAGGGTTCGGTTCTCCGTCGGATCACTAACGGAGATTCACAAGTGGGAATGACTTGGGAACAATGCCACAGCTTTGTGGGTTTTTAGGAATCTCCAGTCTCTCCCACCCTTTAAATCCGGCGCTACTCCTTATTTACCTCACTTTAGCCCTGCCCCTATTGGCTGTCAATATTTAAGGTCAACCTCAACTAAAGGTTATCAGTTAATTTTTATGGTGGAAGAACTGAATTAAGAATCCTTAAAAGTCATTCTACCTGAGTCAAAGGAATCCATTTCTTCTTTAGTATCATTGTCTCCTAAACTGTCTGTTCTGCGATGCTTTTCAGCTGGCATTTCTGATGACCTACAGGGCTGTGCTGAGAAGCTGAATATATAATGGTAGATGCTTCTTTGAGTTATAATTATATCTGGAATAAATGTTCTGCTTGAATACTAAAATTTTACAACTTACACTTAACCACTCACTATGTTTCCGATAAACAATATTGCATGCCGTCCTATAGTGCGATGCATAAAGAATGCATATTGGATGTTTGTAATATCACGCCTGACGAGTCTTGTAAGTTCACGATTGCTCATAGACTACAACTGACGGCTAATGTATCCTGAAGTTCGAGTGAATTGAATCATAAAGGCGCCTGAATCTAGGCACATTACTCACTAGACAGTAGAAAAAAAAATGTGGCGATACAGTGAAATACGAACTTTACGTGTGTTGCGTTATCTCAGTTTTCCGACAAACTTTCTACTGCCTTTGAAATCTGCCACGCCTTGCTTCCAAGTTAAAGATAATAGCTACACTGCCTCCACAAAGAAATTTAGTGTTTGTTTTCTAAATATGTTTATTAAAGTGCATTTGGTGCGTCTGGTGCGTACACGAATTAATCAGGAGGTTTTCCGACACGAGAGCGTAGGCAGACCACGAACATCTGTCTATGAGTGAAGCATGGATTTTACAAACTTGTCAGCAGGCGCGGCTCGTGGGGTTTGACATAGGTAGGGCTGCATATGAGGATGAACACTTATCCCCCAATAAAAGGAGGGTTGGTCCGGAGGTCCTCCCGCGAAAAAAAAAATTGTATTTCAAGGAGTAAAATGGTGTTTTTTTTTTAGCAGTTATCGTGTCTAAACGTCGAATATACTTTTGGTAGATTTATTAACATTTTTTAAAGGAACGTTCCCTAATAGAGAAAATCAAGTAACGTTTCAAGCAGTTATCGCTATTCCATTTTCACGAACAGTTTTAAACATTTCAAGGTATTAATTTTTTAAACCAAGATTTACAAAATCCAGAAAAATTATTTTAACAAATTTAACATGCCTTTGGATTACTGTAATTTTTTTTTATATCAAAAGTCACAAAATCCACAAACATAATTTTACCAAATGTAACATACCTTTGGATTACTATGTTGAGCACTTGAAGTATCAAGATGGTGGAGAAAACAAGGGTAGCTGCGTGGAAAGTTACGCCAAGTCGAAATAACATCAGAGAGTGCTGTCCAGACATCGGATTGACATCATAGCTCAGTAGTTTTTAACGTGCATAAATCACAATGTTTCACATTTAACAAAACTGCACCGTTTAATGCACTAGAGTTAGTGTTTTTTTACACTTTTAACTGTACTACATTTCACTGTATTTGAGAATGAAAATATAGAGTCAAAAACATGTTTCAACTAAATGGTCACTTAACTAATGTGTGGATACCCGTTGCTTGTACGCGAAGTTCATTCGTCGTTCTTTTATTAGAACAAATTTCGCAATAACTGGTTATACAATGATCACTTTATCGTGAACGGCCTATGTAGGGTAAGGGCCGTACGCAAGGAGGGAGGTTAGAGACTTCAAACAACGACATTTATAAATATGTATTTGTACATTATTAAAATAAAAAGAAGCAAACGAAAATAATTCGTAAGAATTTATATATTAAAAGCCACCTAAATATCTCAATAAATGTAGTGAAATAATAGATATAAGGTGCTTATGGAAACATACTGGGTAGGTAGTGCTGGTCACGTGACTGTATCTACTCAGTTTTTGGAGCAGTCGTAAATCTAAATAGTAGTTACTTGGCGGCATTTAAAAAAAAAACACAGCAAAATCTGCAGAAGCGGTAATTTCAGTCACCGATCTGGCAGATATATGTTATTAGACAAAGTTAAAACCGTGAATAATATATTTTTGTGCTGGTATAATATACGTACGTAGCGTTAAAATCGAGTACTAGTAATAATTATTTACTCCATAGCTGAATTACATACTCTAGCGACATTTTTACTTGATAAACAGCTCCAGACTTTTTGCTCAACAAAAATACTAGGATCCGACATCGTATTTTCCGTGAACATGCATTCAACCCGCCTTACAACATGTTATTTATATTATGTACATATACGGGAGTTTGTTTACATTTTACATGCACTTTCCTGTGTATAGTCTGCTGGCTGCTATCTACTCTGCTCCCGAGCAAGGCAGATATACGGGATCCGGCGCCCGGATCGAGTTGAACATTTTGAGAACTTCAGGGCCGGTACATCTTTACCGCATGACGTTTCCGACCGATGTATTCGCTATCGAGTGGATCCGAAGTAGTTTCCGTAAACGCCTATTAATTATAATGGTAATTCCCCCTATTACGAAATAATCGCGTATAGGGAGGATACATTCGTTTATGGCTTTCTGTCTTGTGTACTGCGGAATCATCAATAAGACAAATTCTGAAGGTATCTGAAAACGACGCCCACTAAAAAAACTGCTGTTGTTTAATGTAGCAGACGTAAGAGGTTGCGTTACATAAAAATGCATTGTTGTTTTCATAATTTAACAAAACAAAAAATTTTGGTCAATATCAGTACTGCTCCTAAGTTTTTGGCACAATAAAACTCAAAATTTTGGATAGTGTTAATTTTCCAAATGGGAGACACTTGAGATTAATCTTCCCAGAAAGCAATGCTTATACTAAGAACTGTATCTGTATCAATTTTCGTTCAAACTGTATGAACAACTCTTGAGGTACACGACATTAAAATTATTACTTAACTATTCGTCAAAATGGAAGATAGAACAGAATTTGTTACTAGAAAATGATTTACTTTTATTACAAACTTCTTCACACACATAATTATGTCAAATTCAGGTAAAAAGTGCGTTCGTTATGGTAAGAAAAACCTGAAAATTTCGGATGTTGTTAATTTTCGAAATGTCGGACACGTGAGGTTATAGAACTGTGATTGTATCGCAGACATTAATTTTGGCATTGTATCCATTTGCGTTCAAATAGGATGAACGATTCCTTACACATAGCAAATGAAGTTAAAATTTTAAATGGCCACCATCTTTTAAAAATTAACAAAAAAAAATAATTCCAAAAAGTGAGGTATCCTTACTAAGTTTGATGTAAATCGTGCGAACAGTTCCAAAGTTATAGTAGAAATCACACGAACTCGTGCAAACAGAAATGTGATCCTATTAGCCTACTTTCTCTTTGGAAAGTAGGCTTACAACGAGGTACCATCTGTGACGGAGTTTATTTATGCTAATTGAGGTAGGAAAACAGAAGAACCCGGATAAAACCTTCGGCAACGTCTTTCATGTGTACCACACCCGAACAATCTAAGACAATTCTAACTCAGGTAACATGTTGTATCTGGATGGTTGATAGCTGACTATACAGCTACCGGCTAAGTGGATCACTGAAAATTGCATAACGAAATATATATATTAAAAAAATACCTCTCACTCATATATATAAATTAATCCTGTTCATGTTAATAAGAAACATATGAGTGTCAGATCGTTCGCCTTTCATCACGGCTATCCGGGTTCAATCCCCACCGGGTGACCCTCGGGTCTTCATGTGGGTAACCTTCTGGGCCTTGTCGCTGGTGGCAGGCTTCCTAGGGGAACTCCCGCTTCCCCGACCTGTCATTCCGGCTCTGCTCCGTCGCAGTGTCGTGTGTTATGTCACAACTCAGGGACGGTGTAGCCTCTGAGCTCCACATCAACATGCGACCAACTCGATACGATGTTGTTATACTATTATACATTACACATATGACCGTAACCTTCAATACGTTCTTTCAGAAATAAAAAACTAATTATTTTGTTAACTAATGTGCTAATTACGCCCAAAACGTATTATTCACGTATCATTTTCTATAGTTTGACCCAAGATTCACGTCACTGAGCCAGCCCGCTATATAAAGGTTCAATGTTAGGTCGCCTGTACGGTTTATAGCATGCACAACACCGCAAAAAGAACTAATGTACGATACATTTGGTTTTGCAATAAATATAGAAATACTGCAGACATGTAATTAAGAAAACGTGTAATGAAAACTTAATAATATAACAAGTATATTCCAACAATTTCACGCGGATTTAAATTATAAGTTAACTCAGTTGCATGGTACCCTAAACATGTAAACAAATAATTGTTTTTATGAATTTCAGAAACGTCGCTATATTATTCATTTGCAATAAAGACGACGAGCTTCATTGCATGCTTTTCCTTTTCATTATATTTGAAATCCATTAGGAGAACAGAAACAACATTATAAACTTTAAATGCCGCTATAAGTAGCCATGTTTGAAGTTATAGGCTCCTAGGTTAGCGAGTATTCGAGTTCGCCCGAACACATCGGGTGTGCTCACGACACAACAGGAAAGCGTTAAAATTAGTTAATATTCGTATTACTTCCCGTTATTTTTTCAAATTGCAAAAATTATTTATATAGAACTTCGAAACTAATTTGTTCGGTGTTTAAACTTCATTTGCAGGAAAGAGAAAACAGCGAAGGTAAGTCAATTGGAAATTAGTAAATTCTCCGAAACATGAATGTGGGCACAAACAGCAAAAATCTCAGAAACTGGATTAAGTATATTTTAGCTGTTTAGTTATTTAGTGTACTGTGTATAACACAAACCTAGTCAGTATGACTATATTATTTTTAAGATGTTTAATTTGCGACACTCATAAAAACAACGTAGTGCCTGATTCTGACTCTCAACCTCACATATCGGTACTCTACATTCCACCTTGACCATCGTTATTTTGGTTTTCCAGTATTTCACTCCATATGAATGCCGGGAATAATTAAGAGTGGATTATTGTACAAAAATATGATCATAAATAATTTTTACAATTTGGACAGTATTACCTTAGTGTATTAGTAATGAATTACTTGTCACTGCCACCGACGTAATCAAGATAGTCCGAAGATGTGTTGCACAAAATGGATAAATTAACGCTGAAAACCCAATTGATGGCTACTTTTTTTTCGAAGCCAATATGGATAAAATACTCAATGACAATCCTAGATAATGGTATTTGTCTACTTTATGAGTAAGTACTTATCCAGAATTACTAATTAGTTACGCGTGATCTCTTGCGCCGCAGTTAAATGCACGAGGTTCTGGCGTCAGAGATTGTGCCTCAGAGGTTCGTAACACAGGAAGCAATTTTGTTTTAAACGTAGGCTAAAACTATTGTCTAGGATTGATATTGTTTAATTTTTGTAAATTGGCTTCAAAGAACCTACAGTTATAGATAAATGCTTTTAGCGTTGAATTATGTACCTCGCCCTCCTAAATACGACAAGGCGATCCGGGTTCGATTCCCGGCGTGGTCGGTTCCCGGATTTTCGCATGTGGGAATCGTGCCGGACGATGCCGTTAGTCGACGGATTTTCTCGGGGATCTCCCGTTTCCCCCGCCGTTTCATTCCAGCACTGCTCCATGCTCACCTCATGTCACCACTCACCAGCGCTAAAGACCTCGATGTTGAGCGCTGACCAAAATATCTCACTCACTTACTCACTCCTTAAATACTGCCTGAATTCAGGTTGAAAAGAAAGGTTGCCATAGAGAGTAGTATTGTTTATATCTCTATGATTTGTATGCTGTATGGATGTTAAAACAGTCCCTTTCTTGTGATGTTGAGATAGATGACTACTTTAATGTGTAGTAAAGCTTAATTATAGGTAACTTTTCTCATTCATTACAATTTATTACACGTTAAAATTAACTTCAATGAAACGTGTTCTGCGTCCAGAAAGATTTTGCGAAAGTCCTGATGAGGATGGAGTTGCTAAAAAGTGGATGCATTGGCATAAGACATTTGAGAATTAAATTTCAGCCACCAAAGTTGAAAAAGCGGACAAGCTTAAGGTATTGACTAATTTTATATTTTTCCAAGTATATGAGTTTGTAAAATCTGAAAGGTTTGTATGTGTACTTAGATGATGTGACAATCAATGGTCGGGAACAAGACGAACACGATTTCTTGAAGGTTGTCTCCAAATATATAATCTCACCTTGACTAAAGAAAAGAGCTATTTTTCGTTGGAAACTATTAATCTTCGTGGCTATGTTATCAGTCACAAATCTATAATCTTATTCTGATTGGTGCAGTCAAATGAGAAACGTATCTGAACAAAGACACGCTGCCAACAACCTTGAAACAGAACTGCCGATGTGCACGTGAGTCACTGAAACAAAGTGGGGCAAAAATCTTTTCGCGACAAAATCATGGCCCTACTGATAAGTCATTTTATTCACGTCGCACACGTCGTGTCGCATCAGTCGTGCTATTGTGATTCCAGCATCATACTGCCTGGATGTGAAGACGCCCAGTCATCAGGTGTGTGCACAAGCCTCGACATCTACATGTCTGCTCTTCTGAAGTGTAATGTATTATAATCACGATGCTTCCACTCACCACCGAGACTACGAGTCAACAAGGGAGATACACTGGCCTAGATCACAGCCTCTATACTATCATGACAATGTCGCACTGTATCTGCCCTAGTTGACTGGCACTTGTAGTCGCCTGCTGGCTAGTGCGCTCGGGTTTCGCACATTCGACACCGCCACGCCGGCTAGCGGCCGAGAATCACAACTATGACCTTCAAGCCTGGCCTTAAGTCATATTTTAACCAAAGAGGAAAGTAAATATTGTTGCGAAACGCGACTACTTTGCGAGCAGTGTAAGAATGTACCGTGGCAGCACCGTACGGCTTGTGTTACCTTTAGTGGCGCCGCAGCAGGCATCTGCACGCCGCGACTATCGTGCGAGCAGTGTATGCTGATATAGCATCGGTAATATTAAAGGTATTCGATGTGCATGGTGCTGCTCATGTTACCTTATTGCATCGCACAGTGGCGGTCACCTGCACGAATATCTCGGGTTTCGTAAAGACTCTATAAACAGCAGCCATCACAGTCTAGAGTATTCTTGTGTGTACTCTCTTCTGCAGGACAGTATTTGACCCTGATGCAACATATTTCTAGGAGCTTTGAGATAATGACTTGCAGCGAGATTTCTAGAAATTATATTAATGTTATGGAATAGAGCTGTGGCAGAGACAAGAGTGTTTTGGCTGGCTGGTATCTGTTGTGAGTTGTGGTGACAGTGACGGGTTGCGGGCAGAATTCAAGAGTATTCGGCGAGATTGTTTGTAGCCAGGAGTAGTGTGACGAGGGAATTTCAAGGTCTCAAGAGGACCATAGGTGTGTTCCTAGTTAGGATATTGGGTCCTCCATTTGTGAGTGGTGAAGGAGACATTTCATATACAGACAACTTGTACAGGGGACTGCGATTTTATTATTTAGATTTTTAACTTTTAAGTAAATAGTATTTATTTGTGTTGTTTGATTCATTATTTAATAGTAATTCATCAGTAATGACATACAGACATATTTTTTTGTGCAGATAGTTGTAAATATATTAGGTTTGCTTAGTTTATTTTCTTTTATTTAATCTAAGATCTCCATCCCTCAGCGTATTTAGCTTCGAAATTGTAACAATATTTCTATGCGTTTATTAGTTTAAACACATTCATTCATGAACATAGGTGTCTGTTGAACCGCTGTACTCGTAAAACATTTTGTTGTGTGCTGTACTTGTAGCGATGCTACTTCTTGGAACCAGTAAACAATGTGCCGGCTGCTTGGAAAGATTTTACAAAAGCAAATTCATCAAATACGAAGTCTTATCTTCTGTAAGATAAATACACAGGATGTACAGAAAGGTTATTTACAACTTCACACATCATTAGAACGAAAGTAAAATGGCGTAAAGAGGTGTATTAGGGCTCATTGAAATCAGAAACCCTAAAAGTTTCGTTTGGTGTGTATGACATCGCCCACTCTGTTTGTTGTAGGTAGAAAATGGTAACAGCACAGGAAAATGCACAGTTTGTTGCATGGTTCCTCATAAGTAAATCTCACACGCAAGTGCAAAGGAAGTTCCGCACGCGATACAGGAAAAAACCACCATCTCGCCTGGCCAAACGAAAGTGGTACACTAACTCCATGAACACTGGGAGTGTAGATGGGATGTGAAGTACCACGTTAGTCGACCTGGAACCAGTGAGGCGTATGTACGGTCATCACAAAAGTCTCTTCGCAGGGCCTCGCGGGTATTGAACATTCCTCACACGACCATACACAATGTGCTCCGAAAACGCCTCCACCTGTATCCATATCGACAGCAACTGGTGCAGGCCATGACACTAGTTTGCATCAGACATACTTGCACGCACTCAGAGAGACGAAAATTTTTTTGGAAAAATGTGGCATTTTGTGTTGAATCCACTTTTCACGTGTGTGGTAATGTGAACAAACATAGTGCCTGTATCTGGGGCTCATCCAACCCCCATGCCTGGAGGAAAGTGCAACGTGACAGCCACAAAGTGAACGTCTGGTGTAGTTTGTTGGTGGCCCGTGTTATTGGTCCTTGAATTGTTGCAGAAGCAACTGTCAATTATGGTAATTACATCAATATGCTTGAGCTTTACCTGATACCACAACTGATTGATCGTCAACCAACTGTTCATTTTCAACAAGATGGTGCTCCACCACACTGGGCTTTGAGTGTGAGGGATGTCTTGGATCAAATATTTCCAGCACGTTGGATCGGAAGAGATGGGCAGATTGCCTGGCCACCTAGGTCTCCCGACATCACGCTCTTGGACTGTTTTCTTTGTGGGTATGTCAAAGACCAAGTTTACCGTACACTTGTTGATGATGTTGCATGTTTTATGACCAGAATCATTAATGCCATAGCCAATGTTGGTGAGAGCATGCTTCGTTGTATGTGGGTGGAGATGGAATACAGATTAGACGTCTTGAGTGCAACCAGAGGTGCACATGTGGAAGTGGACTGAACATTAATCATATATGAACAAAAATTTCAGAGTTCCTCTTTTGAATGAACCCAAGAACAATTTTTAATGTCACTTCAATTTCCTCTTGTCGAAGTTTGAAGTTGTAAACAATTCTTTCTGTACAACCTGTATATTCTTTAATACCAGGACAAATAAATGTCATTAATTTTTTTTTTTTTTTTCATATTTTAATGTGTGATAATGTCTTAACCAAGACACATTTATTTACTAAATTTATTTCTACTTTTTAAGACAGGCGTTGTGAAAAACAAACAAACAATGCAAATATTTTTGTGACTAGTGTTATTTGCGTTTAGAAAAGAGAATACGTAATATTTGTAAAAGAAAAAGTATACTGTTTTGTATATATATATATATATATATATATATATATATATATATATATATATATATATATATATATATATACAAAAATTATAAAAAAACTATACTGCAAATATCAATATGAGAAAACGCGAAAAATATCAGAACTTTGATGCTCACTAGCGCTCCAGTATCTGCATTAGATTGCCTAATGAACGCCAGAACACACGCAAGTAATGTGGTAATGTGGAAACCAAATTCGCAACACTTCGTTGTTTAAGGAAGACTAATTCATGGCTGGTTTTAAACACGGTTTATACAATAGGGGCCTAGTAGTGTTTTGTCGTCATAGTAAAGTAAGTGTAGACATCTTGACATACATTTACATCGAACAGTGTTGTGTCTAAGAAATTTAGAAACTTATAATTTTTTTTGGAAAGGGGGAGGGGGAGATAATTTTTTTCTGGCAGGGTAAGAATTTTTATGACTTGAGAGTAAGAAATTTAAGGGAGGGAGAAATCCCTGGTACCCTCTTCCAATAATTGATTCGCATACTGCTTTATGCCCATATGACATAGACCAGCTATTAATATGTTCTATTTCACTTATAAAATATCGTGTTGTTTGGCTGTTAACCACAGAAATTGCCTTCATCCGCTGTATTTATAATTATTATTCGTGTGTAAAGGAATATGGAACACTTATCGTACAGTTCCACTTTTAAAATTAAATGCATAGGAAAAAATTTGACTGCTAATATATATTATATTGAAACTATTTATAACATACCAAACTTTTTATAAACGTTGAATTAAATTTTTCACTAATGTCGGTAATTTATACGAGGTATACGTTGTAGTTTAATATGTGAGCAAGTGCTTACGTTTGTTTCTGTATGCGTCTTCGTGCTTTGTAAACAGATAGTTTCACTCCGTGTTCTTGTTACGTTGCGTGTTACGCGCCCACTTTCTTACTCTTCCGTGACATTGCAGACCGCGGAGGAGCACTATTGTAGTCCCTCCTATCTCTACTGTGATTGGTGCGTGTAGTTGGAGGTCCTAACCATGTCGGAAACTCAATGTTGGCGAAGGATACTTTTCTCCGCTATTTACGCTGACGTCTGTGAAGTGGCTAAACATTTGCTCTCATTTACGGCTTGCTTATAGAAATTCACTGTGCCAGAACTTTCGTGATTATTAATTTAATTTTATAATTTTTCGATTAAATTCAGAGCTCTGAAATTATTTTGTTCTACAATGAAAGTTGCAGTATAAGTGATTTTTCTCTTTACCCAGCGTACATAAGATAGATTTTATTACTATCTGGCATTGTATTGAGACCTTATAGACTCTAGCTGTATTAACGGCGAAAATTTTCCCTTGCTTAACTCGTTCATAAGAAACCTAATTATCTTACAAAGCTGTAGTAGAATAACCTTACTCAAGCTAATCATTCGTTTCGAGTTAATGTATTACAATTTAAAACCTAGGCGTCATTGTTTACAGCAGAACACAAGTTCACTAGTAAAATGTCACTCGCAGTAATCACATAAAAATGCCACAAACTGTTAATTACCTTCACCGACGCCAATGTTATTCTCTGCGGAACTGATTTTGTTTAATACAATTCAAGAAGGTTATGAATACTTACGAGGTTAGTCTTGTTAGAGCTGTATAAATAGTGATCCAAATTAATTTTGCTTTCATAATAAAAAAGTACAATCACTTATATACTCACTTCATCGCATAGCTGTGTATTTGTTGGCCATAAGTACAAGTCTCAAGTTTTCATTTTCCTAGTCTCGGCGATGTCATTCAGTGTAAGAGTTATCAACACAATCAGATCAGCGTCACTACCCATCACCAGAGTCGAGCCAATGAAACCAACTGAGTAGTAACAATTCCGTTCCAGAGCGAACGAAAACCTCTATTACCCGAATGCAAGTGTGCTGAAATTAATTACAAGATATTGCCTGGGCGACAAACTGAACATAATGCGGACTGCTGTTATGTTTACAATTGGACCGACGATGATTGTTAATTGATGAGATCACATCTGCACTGCAGCGCTAGTTAAGTAATGAAATCACACATAGCGATATCTCAACTGAATCGATTGTGTTGTTTCCCCGAAACTTTCGGCATTCCGTCAAATTTCCATTAGTACTTTCCAAACTGGCTAAAATTACAACAGAAATTATTACTTAAAACAGATGCGCAGCTTCTGTATCTTCCTGTGAACATTTGAGGTAACATACACGCAAGTTCAACTAGTTGTCAGGCTATATTCTGCAGTCCTGTGTACACTCTGTCCTCAGATACATGTGTGTTGCTAGCTGATCCAGTGATTGGCCAAGTGTGCGAGTCTTTTTTCATGCAGGTTTGTTAATGTTACACATAAATCAATACTAAATAAAGTGATTGCAGATAGTGGTATACACTAAGTTAGTTTAACCTCCAGGAACAGAAAGTAACGGCGCCAAAACCCCTCACCGAGGGCAGTATAGTTATTTAAATGTCTAATATATTAGTCTCCTTTCCCGACATGGCCTTTGGATAGAAACTATTTTCTGCTTTGAGATGAGGAAAATATTGCTACAGGAATTTAAATGCGAGAAAAATTATTAATGAGTAGGTGGTTGCGAGTGCTCGTTGGGCATAAATACACTTATTTGATCATAGTGTACATGTTTTGAAAATACACAACCTAAATGAAATGTGGGCTGCATTGAGCTGAACAAAAATATCAGAGGTGACATATAGGTAGGTGAGACTGGTATTGAGGAACATATAATGTAGTTTAACATAAAGTAACTATCCTTGTTCTTGGTAGAGCTGCCAGTAGACAGCGCCTTGTCCAGAAAGTGTAGCATGATCTATACTCTAGCAGAGTCTAGGTATATTACGTTACGACTGAAATACGACATGTGATGAAGACATGTGCGGGGCTTTGTGTTCCAGGGCTTGGCATGTACCTGGGCTCACCGTGCAAGGATACTTGCAACAGTAATCTGCCGCACGTGTTCTGTGATCCTGTCACTGGCCTCTGCGAGTGTGAGAAGAAGTTCCCCGTGCGGCTCGGCGTCGAGAAGGGCTGTGCTAAGCGTGAGTACTGCTCCACCTACCTGACCCCATTCATTGGTACCATCTCCTCTACAATATGCAAACAACGTGTCCTCATTGGCCTGCACTGAATCTGGAACAAAGACCAGTGACGGAAGGTCATCCAAACACTGTTTTTTTTCACAATTGCTAATCAGTAGGTATTTGAAAATTTTGCGTTTTATTTGAAAGGCAATCAGGAATTGCAATATTAGCACACTCTACTTGTATACGTGAGTCCATAATAGTTTTTATTTTGTGCACACTGGAGAACTCTGAGCCAGCAACTGACCTGCAACGAAACAAAAATTAATTTCCATGCTACCGAGCTATGGTTGAAACTAGCTTCTTCTTGGAGCTGTAACCAGTGTACGAGCAGCTAAATAGAACAAAACATTTAGCTTGAAAGTCACTAGGTTTGTGGAATTTTCTTGCCGTTACCAATCAGGCAAAAGTCGAGCGAAGTAGCGCATCCCTGCATTAGGAAAGACCTCGGTTAGATTGCCAGCTCTGGCCGTCCTGACTCCGGTTTCATAGATCGCTCCGGGCGTACACTGAGATGGTTATGGCCAACTCCTCTCCAATTTGCTGTCCTTGTGTAGTCATGTGTTACAGTTTCTAATGTCCGCGCCATCGTCGATACTCAACATCCACGTATTCATTCAATCAGGGGAAACAGTCTCCTCCATCACAATCCATCGTTAGCCAGCGCTACGTATTCTACATAAGCCAGGAAGGGAATGTATCTTCTACTCCACCTTTTATCATTAGCCTGCACTGTACCTGCAATATCTCCCAATCAAGGAAGTTAGTTCCCTTCAATGCCTTCCTACATTGGATAACACTGTTTCAGCTACAATGGCCAAACACGATAGCTTATCCGTTTACCACGTTCTCTCGTTGGCTACGGTGCGACTCCAGAAGACCTGGCAAACAGTATATGATCATGCAGTCCTCTCTATCTAGTTTTAGAACAGTGCTATTTCATCGCAGCAGTTCATCATCGAGAGGTGTGGGAAGCGGTAGGGAAGTGTTGGGGAATGGATGGTATGGAGTTTGTATGGTGTAAGATGTAGTGGTAGGTTGTAGGGGGAGAAGTGGTGGTGTGGACTGAAGAACTGTAGAGTATGGGTTGGGAGGGGTAAGTGGTGGGATGGGGAATGATATAGTAGAAAGTGTCAGTGTGGTGAGAAAGAGGCGGAGGATTGCAGAAGTGTGAATGGTTGGAAGGGTGGGAAGGGAATGTTGTGGAATGGAAGAAAGGGTGAACGGAGAGGACTTACTACTCCCAGTGCGAGATGATTCACCCCACCACGCCAGAGGAAATGAAGCAGAAATCGCTCCCTAGCTGGAACAGAACTGTATGCCGTCTCTCGACTACGTTGGATCAAACAGGTACTTATGAAATTCTGTTGGTTTGTTTTCCTCTAGGTGCTGTTAGGTGCATCATATATTTTCCTTTTTATAACTTATTCTAACAACTTAATGATTCAAGTGTTCAAGGTAGTGTTGGGATCTAAGTACATCTCAGGCCTGAGCCTCCATTTACTTAGACATGCTGGATAAACATGAAGAGAGAAAGAAGACATTTGCATCATGGCTTTACTGGGATTTGTCAGAGTTAGTGAAGATATTTAGTACAGTGCTTATCAGAAATGTTTACAGCGCTATTGAGGGTTGATATGAGGTGAGTGTATGCAACAAAGGAATAAAGAGGAGAGGACATGGGAGATCCCCGAGAAAATAGCTGACGATTAGGCTGCTAATTGCTTGGTAGAAGATACATAAGTGAGATGGCGACAAGAGTAAATTAAATGTTAAAGATTCCGAAAGCTTGAAGCAAATATAGGTTGGTACTTCACCTTTTCTTTCTCCGAATGTTGCACTGTAGTTATTATTATGTAACCAAGTTGTAGGGGATACTTTAGATATTTGAACATATTAAGATTTTTGGACACTTTGGAACAATCATTGACTGCTTCTATCCTGATTGGTTGACCTTGTTTGTTCAGTCAGGAATTATCTTCTTTTGTCTGTTGACGTCATCATTTTTTTTGTTAGTGTAGTCGCTGTTTCATCTTCTTGGACGTATTTATTGCTGTAAAATAAAATAGATGGAGATATGTATACTAGAATCAGAATCCCGAGAAAACATATTCCATATATATCTGTAGACTGGAGCATATATTAGTTTTGAATTGGCTGTTTGCTGACATAGTGGCGTGGCATAATTGATCACGCAAAATTGTTACTTTATTTTCAATTCCACATAATTCTCGGGGATACCTGCACACCTTAGCATTTCTCTATCTAGATTGATGAGAATTTAGATTAAGTAAATTTAAGTTGCGCTTGCTTCGTTGTTTATTATACTCACCTTACATGTCTCTGAGCCAGAAACAAAACTGCATGAAAACCCTTCTTTTGGACTCCCATTATTCCTTTATTACTGACCTATTCATTGATAAATAGTTTAATTGATGTGCTAAGCCTAGCGACTAGTATGTTGTTGTGTTGGCAGCTGTGCGTCTGGGCGATCAGTGCTTCTATCACGAGACATGTAAGTTCACGGACCAACACGCGCGATGTCGCCAGATCAACCACAACGCTATCTGCCAGTGCGAGGCTGGCTACCATACAGTCGCCTTGCAGCGTCCAACCAAGAGGATATTCTGTGCAGAAGGTACATAGCTCACAAACACACAACTTAACAACTGTTGTACAGCAAACAAATATTGTGTTTATTGTAAAATTTCAATCCAGATTCAACCGGGAGTAGACTGGCTAATCTGGATTTAACTATTACTATAAACACACCCAGACTGGACTGAAGTAGGCTGGGAGTGTGATAATGCAGTCCAGTTGCTGAGGATTGAAGTATATCGGACTAAAATCTCCACTTTGAATCGTTTATTTGGTTTTATCAAATACTGTATATTCCAAATTCGTACACTATCTGACTATTGGAAACACTTTTTCTTGCTAGCGATCCTTGTGGTAAATGACTGTGATCAGCATTTTTAACAAGTTTTTCACATCTCTTTGCAGTATACATTTCTTTAATACCCATTAAGGTCATATACTATAGAGAGACGTTACTTTGTAATCCCATCCCATGGGTAACTTGCGCTACCAGATTTATTTAATTCAATTTTGAAACTCCAATATATCGGTCACTCTATAAAGTACTGTTTACTGTTAAATCTATGAATGGCGCAGTCTTCAACAATTTGGCACTCTGCAAACCTTTACTAACAATAAAAATGCGAGGTGTAAATTAACCCCAAAATTAAGCGAAGTAACCCCACTTTACATTCCGAAGGTCCACAGTTGACAGTAAGCATATTTTATTCCATGCCATGGTTTACAATCGAGGAGTGTTTGTGGGAAACGATATAAGTGCTAAATAGTATGTTGTTAAGGAAATGAAAATAAAAGAAGCCTGTCACAAATAATTTCACAACTCGAATGCTATGTTACATTTATTTACACGATTGTTTGTGTGAAAAGAGCTGTCACAGAACATTTTCAGAAAAATGTTACTTCAAATTGCATTTGCATCACTCTCCATGTCAGCAGTTATTGGAGTTACACCAAGTGTATTCTACGGACGTTTGTTTGAGCTGAACATTGCATTTTGGTACTTATATCACTTCCTATGCTATTAGCAACAGGACATATAATTCTGTCAATGGGAAACCTGAAAATGTGATTTTCTGGCACTTATATCGGTTCCCACAAACACTCCTCTTCGTTTCTTGCTGGGTACATGGTTTCTATTTTTCACCATACTAAAAATAAATGTTTCTGGTATTGTAAAGTATTAGTTTATGTATATGCAAGATACTGGAACAGTGATGGGATAGCCAAATAGGACTTTCATGTTCTAGGAATACTTAGAATTACATTGAGAATGACAATAACTATACTGATGGATTAGTACAAAAACATGACATAGTAAATATTTTCTTCTTTTTGCAGTCGCATGTTATTTGGCTCAGAGTTAGGCTTGTTTAGTCAATGTTCATTCTAAGTTTACTCGTTAGTCTAGATTTTAAATGTCAAACACGCTTCAATACACGTTTCCTTTTTGTTCACTCCATACATGCTACAGTGTTTGTTAAGTATACTAGTGAATTGAATTTGAAACAAACTTAAAGTCAAATAAAATGGAAAAGGTAATGCATAGGAAGTAACTTAATTTTAAAATTTAACTTAGAGTAAAAGAGCCAATGCTCGTCCAAACACAAGCATCAGAACAAGTTCATGAGAGCATCACAGATTTTAAAATGGACATGCCTACAAAATAATTGTGTAGGTAAAAATACCGTAAAGTCGAAGTACATTACTTAGAATCACATATTACGGAAACACACATTTTAGAAATTTGCGTAACTGAATTTACTTCTTAGAGAGTCCATACAGTAGAATCACATTTTAAATGTTCGGAAATTAACCAGATATACTACGTTTTACAATGTACTATAGCGTAGTTGAACTCTGAATGGAGATAATTATCAGTCATTGAATTCCAAGTTCGTAAATTTATATTGTTCATAAACAGAACCGACAAAAAAAAAAAAAAAAAAAAACAAGGGAGTGCCATATAAGCAGATAAGGTTTACTCGAACATCACGTGACATGTACCTTAAAGAACCCGGGTGCGCTCTTTATAAAACACAAGGCGTACATTAACCCTTATCAAGATACAAAAACACATAATTGATAATTACTACACCGTCAAAGGGGTCAAGAGTACACACTAGTAGGTAGTTGATCAGCATAGTCTAGGACCCTCGCCGATCATTAACCAACTGAACACGTCACCAAGAAGAATAGTTCCACGTGCTACAGTAAATGGCTCCCGTATGGCCGGGAATAAGAGCTGAAGAGTTATGCGAATTATTATCTGTGATGCACCAGATATATAAATACCTCCAACTCCAGTTGTAGTAATACCAGTAGTATAGTAGGGTAATCCAAGCGCTGTGGAGTCCATGACGTCGTCGTACCCAATTGACTTCACGTCCGGCAGTTACTCCCAGCATTCGAACGCCGATCCACCTTCATCGTAAAGATTCATTCCTCCCTCGGCGTAAACAGAAGAGTATCGGGCTACAATAGCAACGCTCAATCAGCGACATAGCAGTTCAAGAGCCGACCTCAGCGCCGCCTAGCGGTCCCCTACAGAAACCCGGTACCAAGGCAGGAGTACCGACTTCGAAAGCAAAAATCCCCAACGAAACCAGTAGATAAAACAAATAGAAACAAATAAAAATGAAAGGGGAGGGTGACGGAGGGCACAACGTAACAATACTACTGCAAGATACAAGAAAAAGTTACCAACATAACTGATAAGCCTTGTTTCCTCAAAGTGGGTGAAAAATAACCCTGAAAGTTAAAATCGTTTACGTACGTCTATAAATATTAAACAATATTGTTAATTTAGAGTTATAATAAACGAAATACACAAAATATAAGTCAGCTTATTGAGTAGTATTTGCGTACCCATTTGATAATTTTGGGGAAAACATTTTATGAGATGTCTTCCTGTCATTAAGATAAAAATGGCCGCCTTTTTTTTAAATATTACCGAAGGTTTACCGAAATACACATAAGTTCATAAGTAGAATATGCGCGCCAAGAAGATATATTAATGCATTTCGGAAATAAATATGTATGTATATATATCCTTAAATATGCCACATTATGCTAAAACATAAAAATTACCACCATTATAAAATTTTGAACACATGATTACCGTAATACACAAAAGTCAAGTCAGTATGCTAAGTGGTATATGTGTACTAAGTTTGATAACATCGGAATTAAAGTATTTCCTTAGAGATGTCAAATTATTCAAAATATAAAAAATTATTACAGTTTTGAAAATATTAACATAAAGTGAACGAAAAATGGAATATAAAGCCAAGTCAATTTTCTAAGCTGTGTATGTGAAAAAATATTATTAAAAACAGGAAAAATAATTCATCACACTTATGTTTGACTAAACAAGGAGTTACCAGCATAACTGATATGCCTACATTCCTCAAAGTAGGTGAAAATTACCCCTGAAAATTAAAACCGTACATCTAAGGATATTAAACAATATTATTAATTTAGACACACAATAAACGAAACAAACAAAATATAAGTCAGCTTTATCAGAGGCGTACCCCGTTCCTTAAAATTTCGGAACAATTTTTTTGAAATGTCTTTCCATCTCAAAAATAAAAATTGCCACCGTTATCAAAACATTACCGAAGGATGACCGAAATACACATAAGTCCAGTCAATTAACTAAGTAGAGTATACGTGCCAAAATTAATTACCTGCAGAAAAATATTTCCTCAGATATGTCACATAATACTAAAATACAAAAATGGCAACCATTATAAAATTTCGAACTTTTAATTAACGAAGTACACTAAAGTCAAGTCTGTATGCTAAATAGTTTTTTGTACTTAGTTTAGTAAATTTCTAAAAATAGATTTCCCTAGATATGTAAAATTATTCCAAATTAAAAAAAAATTAAGTACCATTTTGAAAATATACGAAATATGCAGTCAAAAGTCAAGTCAAATTCCCAAACTGTATATGTGAAGCAAGATTATTAAAAATAGGAAGAAAATTTTCTAAGTTATGTAAAGCTAAAAAAATTACCGCAATTATTTATAACAAACCCAGGACGAATAAAATCTACAAAAGTTAAGTCAGCTTACTAATTTGTACATGTATACCAAACTTTATGAAATTCTAAAAAAAAAAAAAAAAAAAAAAATCCTAAGATATGTGATACTATGCATAAATCATAAAAATAGCTGCCAATTAGAAAATATGAATACAGGATTAAAGTAATACACAAAGTAAAGTCGGAATTTTATACTGCAGTATAATATTTAATCCATGTTTGATGGAATTCTGAAAAATAATTTCTGCAATATGAAATACTATGCCAAAAATATAATATATGGCAAATATTTTAAAATATGTACAGAATATGAACAAAATATACAATTTCAAGTCAGTTTTTTATGTAGTATTTGTGTACCAAGTTTAATGAAATTCTGAAAAATATTTCCTAAGATATGTAATACAACACTAAAAATGCAAAATTACCTGGCATTTTGAAAATATGAACACAGGATGAACGAAATCTACGAAAGTAAAGTCACCTTTGAATGTAGCATGTGTGTACAAAGTTTGATGACATTTTGAAAAAATACTTCCTAACATATGTATTACTATTCTTAAAAATATAAAAATGGCCGCCATTCGGAAAATATTATTAGAGCTTGAACGAGACACACAAAAGTAAAGTCAGCTTTGTATGCTGCATACATGTATGAATTTTGATGAAATTCTGTAAAATGTTTCCTAAGAGATGTAATACTATGCTAAAAAATGCTAAAAATAAAAAATGGCAGCCACTTTGAAAATTTAAACACAGGATGAACGATATACACAAAATTCAAGTCAGTTTTTTATCTAGTATATGTGATTCAAGTTTGATTAAATTCATAAATACGGTTCCTTAAATATCTAGCGTGATCGAAAAATGTTAAAATGGTCGTAATTTTGAAAATATGAAAAGGGCGTGAACGAAATATATAAAAGTCAAGTCAGATTGCTAAGTACTAAATATGTACAAAGTTTGATGAAATTCGGTGCATTGGTTCAAACGATTTTAGGGAGTGGGACAAACATTGGCACACACACACACACACACACACACACAGATACAGCCAGAGAGGTGATCTCATAAGACAATTTTTTTCCTTTGGAAGGTAGGCTAAAAAATGGTCACATTTATTTAATATAAACACCAGACGAATAAAACATACAAAAGTTAAGTCAGCTTACTAATTTGTATATGTATACTATATTTGATATGTTTTAGAAAAAAAATCTAAGATATATGATACTATGCTTGAAACATAAAAATGGCTGACAAGTCGAAAATATGAATGCAGAATGAACGAAATACACTAAGCATAGCTAGCTTTGTATGCAGTTTATTTGTACAAAGTTTGATGCAATTCTGAACAATATTGCTGCAGATAGCCTATGTAATACTATGCTAAAAATAAATATAAATGGTCGTCATTTTAAAAGTATGAACATAGAATGAACGAAATACACAAACGTCAAGTCGATTTGTATGTATTATATGTGTTCTCAGTTTGATGAAATTCCGAAAAATATTTCCTAAGATATGTAATACTATGCTTAAAATATAAAAGTGGCCACTATTTCGAAGATAGGAATACCCGACAAACGAACTACACAAAGTAAGTCAACTTTATACGCAGTATATTTGTACCAAGTTAGATGAAGTTCTGAAAAATATTTCCTGAGGTATGTGATACTATGCAAAAATATAAAATTTGGCGCCATTTTTAAAATACGAACACAGGATGAACGACTTACACAAAAATTAAGTCTGCTCTGTATGTTGTATCTGTGTACCAAGTTTGTTGAAATACTGAGAAATAAAAATGTTTCCTAAGATATGTAATACTAAAAATATCAAAATGGCCGCCATTAAAAAATTGAACACAGAATAAATGAGCTACGTAATAGTTAACTCAGCTTTGTGTGTAGTGTGTGTGTACCAAGTTTGATAACATTCTTAGTTACTGTTCCTTAGAAAGCTAGCTTGACCGAAAACTGTTGAGTTGGCCGCCATCTTGAAAATATGAAAAGGGCGTAACCGAAATATATAAAAGTCACATCAGAAGTTCAGAAGTTGTTAGGGGACACACACACACGAACACACACACAGACATTTTTCCTTCGGTAAGTAGGCTAAAAACGGCAGGAGCTTATATGTTGTCCAGAAGAAAACTTTTTCCAGGGTGTGAGAGAGTAGTATGAGGGAGTGGGATGCCAAGTTGAGGGAGATAATGTTTAGTGTCATCGAAATCCAAATAATACACACGGAATAGTTAGGGGCGATCACCCTCCAATTTCGTGTATTTTTTCGTCTTCGTGTGATGTGGTATTTTAATCTCTTTTCCAACACTGCTGTCCAGAAACAGACCTGTGTTATGATAAAGGTTCTTATACAATACAAAATGTTTCTCAATAGCTTGGTCAACCCTTCTTATAATATTGTGACTCAGGCATGTTCGCCATAAGTTGCAATTTACACATGTCACCAGTATCGCAATTCAAACTGCTCCCAAGATTGATGTCAATGTATGTCTTAGAAATTTAATGCTTTAGATCTTATTTAAAGTTTGTGACAAAGACCTGACATCTCAAAATATTGGTCCAGATTCTATTCCGGAAATATTATGTTCATAAATCTTTCCTTCAAAATGCTTAACTCCAGCCAATTTGCAATATCATGGAATGCTGTACAGCCTTATAAGGTTGTGAGAATATTAACATGCTGTCTTCATGGCTTGAGCTGAAACTGTTCCCTTGCACATTTTATTGGGAAAACACGACCCAAGGTTTTGTTAACTGGGCAATAGTACACTTTTGGGAGGAAAGGTTTGAGTCATAATTCTGGAAATAGATTTATCCATACATCATGTGAGGTTAATTTAGCATCACATTTCTGAGAACAGAATTTGCATCAGGAGTTGGAAATAAATGTTTGAGAACAACGTCTTGAGGAGAAATCGTGATCTCATAATCTGAGTGAGTGGCCTTTGCTCTCCCACAGACCTGGTGCTGCTGACGACGGACGTGCCGACGCTGTTCGGGGTGGCGACGGGGCTGGCCATCTTCACTGCGCTCATCTGCTTCGTGCTGAAGCTGTTCAGCCGGGCGCGCTACTCTCGGCCGAGGCACTACGCCAACGCTAATCTCGCGCCTCCAATCCTCTTCTCTAGCGAGACAGGTCAGTCTCTCCTTCAGTAGAGAAGAATACCAGAGTCCCTGGAATCTGTGGGCTCTAGGAACGTCCTGTGTCGCCACTTAGTATCTCAACCAAAGAAACCCTTCGAGCAAGAGCTAGAGGGATTTTTCAGTAAAACTTTGCAAAGTTGAAACTTGACATAGGGACACTATCACTTCAATTTTTACATAAGGAACACATTCTCTGTAAGGATCAGCTAAAGGAGATACGGACGTTAATATATTTAATACAAATAAAAATCTTGAGTTTATTGGCAGTAAATGTTACAAACTCAAAACAGTTGTTCGAAGTGTTGGCCACCAACCTCGAAACAAGCATGGCAACAGTGTACGAAATTTTACGTAAACTTCTTCAATGCATGTTGTGTATTACTTCACATACCACAGCAATAACCCTAGCAATCAAGACCATGTCTATGCTGATGGGGAAATTTAAGATATAAATATACGAAATAATTAAGTAGATTTAGGTAGAGCAACCTTACAGGTCATGGACTCGGTCTGTCCTGTCCAATCCAGCGTCCAGGTAATGTAGTAAGCAGATGAAGATGGACAGCTACATTTACACATGCATGTACTGTGGCACTATTGAGACGATAGTTACTTTCTGAACGACAAGTGTACCACAAAAACATGTTTGCGTCCATATGTCTTTTTTTCTGGTTCTTACAGACCACATACATGTCCCCTATGTAAAAATGACGATGGAGTGGCCCATATTCCCAGTTTAAACTTTGCAAGTTTTTACTGAAACATACTGTAGTACTAATCTGATACAGTTTTCCGATGTAACTTTGTGATATTTTAACATAACCAGTAATGTCACTTCAGGCTGTAACAAAATAGTGGAACTGAAGGTCAGCTACAACATTTTGGGATGGAGGAGGTCAAGGAGACCAACATTTGTATGTATCGAGATTAAATATACATAAATCATTATATTGCTGTGGTTGGTCATAGTTATAATGAATGCATGTCCATCAACTTAGGGAATGCAATGTCTGCAATTCTAAATGTAATGACTTTACAGTAAAACATAACAAACTATCCAGAGTTGTGACTCAATGAGCAATCACGCACAGTACAGAATGGCATGGTGGTGTACCTTCTGGTGTTCACACAGTATGTTGCCAGAATGTACGCTGTTCGACTCCGCACATCCAACTGCCAAAATAATACGGCCAGAGGTAGTCGTTTGTAGAGACGCCCCTATTTCATTAAAAGTCTTCGGCACAAGCTGTATTTCAATTACTTACATATGTATATCTGCGGCTATATTTCAGTTATTGACTCTTCCATTTGTGCGAGGAGTAGTTTCCTTATTTATTGCGCCAATCAGAATAAAATTATAATGTTACTGGGCAACCGAACATCGTTGATTTGAAGATAGACCGCCAAGATGCACGAGAGCTTAAATGTGCACTCACTGGAGTCTACATGTGTTTAGGTGTTTTGGAATACAACCATGATATTTTCTTCGCTAAGTTCAGGTATCTAGGTGAGCAGTTTAAAAGTTTTAACATTCGACCTTTGAACAGTTTGTTTAATGTTATTTTAGGGATTTTACTGGCGCAAATAATTTATATACTTTTTAACAGAATACTCTCTAAGATTTCATAAGAGTGTGTACTTACACTATGCTCAAATGTTTGTACTTGTTGTATGCATCTTTCCTCGGCCAAAAAATTGTTTATTTCATTTATGCTGATTTTCTCCAAAGGGTTATGAACTTTTGTGTGCCAAAAACTGTCAGGTTCGGTGACACAAATTATTAGCTTCAAACAACGTTGCAATTCTTTTGTACAGAAATTATGTTGCTTTAATTTTTTTGTAACTTATCGTTAAACTTTTTTAGATGGCTTAAATTTCAAAACAAAACCTTCTCACTATGGTAACCTCGACTTAAAACATCACGACAGACAACTCTAGTTCATTGAAGGCATAATACCTAATACATACTTATTTTTAGAAAAAATTCGAACAATCTTTGAAGTTGCCTTGACTGGTAGGTACAAACTGTCCCCGAGTAAGTTACCTACTTCAGGTTACATGTTCAGACAACAACATTGGTAGTTGCAACTGTATCCACGAGGCATGAAATAAGACATAGGAATGACAGCAATTTATTTGGAATAATTTCACGAATGGTCATTACTTTTCTACATGTGAATTGTATAGGCACAAATCAAGGGGTTTACACAGTTGAAAACTTAAGCATTAATACTTAAGAAATAGGCTTTAGAATTTGTTCCACCACATTGATTTGAACTGACTTTACACAATAGTATTATTACTGTCTACTTCTTATGTTCGGTAGTGAAAATCGTAAGTTTAAATAATCAGAGTAAATTTCAGTATTCCCATGATGCCATTCATATTTCACTCGATAACCGCCATCTTGTTTTAACCTGTGAAATACACCCAAGACGGGATTTTTTTACAAAACAAAATAAATGTACTTTATCATATTATTTAAGTTTTTAATTGTATGGTGTTACGCAGAAAGAGACCAGCCCTAAAATGATTTAAGAGGCGCACAGCGATTTCTTGAAATCTGAATTTTTTTTGTAATCTGCAAAAATCATCGAAACCATAACTGCATTGTGCTACACTCTCTGTTCGATAAAACTAACCTACGTTACTCTTATCCGTAATGTCATATTCTGCATAAACCATCCAAGTCCCTTGGTCAAATATATACTTATACTACTTCCACACTACCATGCTGCAGAAAACATCCATGTTGTTTGGTCACATTATTTACCTGTTTATTGTACCTTCGGAATTTTGCAGAAACCATCCAAGTGAGTTCGTATGTTACTGCAGAACAAAATATTTAAGTAAATGTTAATCTGGTGTTTTGTTTATAACTGTTAATAGGCTGTATCATTGAAATAGTGCAATAAATTATTTGCTGAGGCATTTCATTTGGTCTTTGTAAATGTCACCAGTACTGCTAATATTGGTAGCATTTTTATTTTTGGTGGGCAATATTCATGAATGTATTTTGATAAACAGTACAACAGTAATAATGACTGCTGAAAACAGAGGAAAACGTCTTGTACAGCTTGCCTTAAAAACATTTGCTGAACAAAGTGATAAAAATCCCGAAGGCTTTTCAACATAACATGTAATAACACAGGTAAACATAATACACAGTGTATTTTCTGGTATTCTGTTAATATTTTATAGATAAGATTTATATTCAGTAGGCCAGCTTAGATATATTACATTAATTGTTTGGAATCAGTAAGTTTTGGAGCATGGTTGTTTTTCTGTAAAATCGAGATGAACAGAACTAGGTTTATTGTTTTTTGTTTCTTTGCTGGAAGGGCCAGACAATGTATCACATATGGTAGTACATTCCGAAAATAGTGCTGAAAATGAGATACTCTTTTCTGACATTGTAAATTAAAAAGGTGTTCTAACTGCCACGATGAAGAACATATACTTAATTGCCACCAACAGACGAATTTCATTAAAGAAGTGAATGGTCGACTACTATTACATGATCAAAGTGGAGTTCAGCAAGAAGACTGGAACAAAATATCTGAAGTTAAATTAGAGGCAATTATTGCACACATCAAACGTGTATCGGCATGCACCTCGCACTATTGTAGGGACAATGTTTCTGCGAAGTTATTGCCACGAGACATGATACTGTAGAGGATGTACAATGCCTACAAAATTGAAACAGAAGACTCTGTAAGTCTAGCAACTTTCAAGAGAGTGTTTTCTGATAAGTTCGATTTCAAAATCTAACATTTGAAAAAATACACTTGAAACAAATGTGACACATTAAAGAACTTGACTCAGTGTGACAGCGAAAACAGTGCCAAATTCAAAGAAGAGCACCAAATACATCTTGAAATTGCTGCTGAAGCATAAACCATGTTGAAACATGACATGCGACTTGTAAAGGACTGTGCTGATACTTAGCATCTCACATATGATAAGGGAAAAACTTTACCCTCGCCTCGTATTCCAACCAGTACCATGATTTATAAACGTCAACTATGGTTATACAATCTAGGAACACATATGACAAAGATGACAATGACTACGGTTATGTATGGCTGAAAGGAGAATAAGGCAGAAGAGAGCAGGAAATTGACTCCTGTCTCCACAAACCCGTCACTAGTACATTCAATTCTGATGTAGAAACGCTGGTCTTATTGTCAGACTCTTACGGTGGACAAACCCGTAACACCAAGGTGGTTCTTATAATAAAAGAAACCATTCACGATTTAAAAAAATTACATACATGATTTCTAGGCATAGCTTTCTCCGTAACAACAGAGATGCAGATGCAGATATTGTGAGATCACTCAAATACAAACAAAGGTTCTTTACATCCAGACATTACATTGATGTTACATGAAGACATGCAGAAAGAAGAAACCTTTCATTGTTTCCAAAATGAAAACTGGGGACTTCATTGGAAGAAAAAAATTGAAGGTTTTGTTACTAACATGAAAATATCAGAAGGTAATCGGAAAGTCAATTGGCGTAAAGCTAGGCAAATTACAATCAAGAATCATTCCTGGTGTACATAAACACAAATTTCAAAAATGAAGATGAGCTTCTTGTAATCACATAAACGTAACCTACTAGGGAAAGACCTTAGGCCAACACTATTAGGGAGCTTGTGTCATTGTGTACAAATGGAAAACCCATAACACCTTAAAATTTTGCTGTAATTGAATCTTTTACACACCACATTCTGCCTGATGCAGTAGATTTTATAGAAATCTAAAGGTGACCAATGATACTCAGGAAGAAGATGTGGATTCTACAAAATATTAGTATCGACATTGAGGAGTAAAATGTTTGCTAACTTTGTATTTCAGACCGTAATATTTAATACTATTCTCTAACATTATTATTCCTAATCTTAGTATTCAGTGTTAAGACAATGATATTTTTTTTATGTTATGTCTAAACATTTTTTGCTGTAAAAATTATTACATGCAAGCACTCAGTGTTTACACTGACGAACGCGCCCACACGCACACAAAATTATATATATATATATATATATATATATATATATATATACATACATATATATATATATATCTTACATAAATCAGGGATAACATATTTTCAATATTCAATATTCTGGTATACGTTGCAGTGCTATAATATACATATACCAAAAACTGAAAATTTTTTAACAATTACTTAAGATTCTGCATTTACAAAATTAAATATAAGTCTTCAGAAACATTTACAAAACAGATATTACTGTTAACATGAGCCGAGGTTTTGTACATAAAAAATGTTTAGTTCATAAAATATGTTTAGTTTTCTGCAGAACAATTTTCACTTTACAGAGCAAATTTGCTGGACGAGATCAACCTACATTTACTTGAGTAAAATAGAAAAAACCGGTTATTTGTATGTAAATGTTATTTGTAAAAAATGCATGTACTCATCATAGGTCATCCTGTATCAACATCATATTCTTCGCTTAACTTCATTTGTTAAGAGCAGTGACTTTAGAGCTAGTGTTCTCTCTTTTGAACTTACGTGGCTTTGATGGCTTCTGCATAATGCCATTTAATATTGTAAATACTAGAAGAACCTCGTTTAAATTCCTTGCAATCGGTATTTATTCGTTTTTTAATAAATGTATTTAACCGTAGCTTTCTGTATAAACAATACAGCAAAAAACACAACATTGAAAGTATATTCCTATTGTCTGAACTTAGGTAGCAACATCGTTATTCTGTACATTCCAATTTTGCGACTCTACTGCATTTTTCGTAAGCCTACTTCTTACTGATTAAGTTTTTCATTGTGTAAACCCCTTCAGTCAATTTATAAGCGTCATCAAAGTTATCTTCAACCCTTTATTTTGCTTATTCTTTTTTGAATTTTGAAATAAAAACCTTCATTTGTAGTTACGAGTTTGAAGAAAGGGTGAAGTTAAACGCCGATATAGGTACCCTTGACTCGTCTGTCTCATCGTGAAGTATGCCGCTTAGTTGTCACATCAAGAACAAGATATATATACTGCCCCTGCTCCATAAGTGGCAACAGTGATCACAACCTTTCAGTTGAACGTGTACAGAATGTGTGGATAAACTCAAACAGTCTAATTCATCGTTGCTTTCATTGTTTTAAAGTATTATCATCAGACTTGCTGACTCGCAGTAGATATTTAAGATCCCTGCCTAGCAGGCTGGTAGCCTCATAATTTGCATGAGAAATGAAATTGTTAATATAAATTACTTTACAATGTATAATTTTTAAAGACGGTTTTGCCGAAGAGACGTTCAGGGCCATCATATATATATAAGTTAGGTTTCCTTCTAAATTTTAAAACTTACAATGGGCGACTTAGATAAACCTATATTTCAACTTAAATGCAGTGCCCATGCAGGTAAACGTAAAATTCCATCCATAGCCAGGTCTATCACCATGTCGTCATCAAAATAAAAAAACAACAATTTTTTTCAACTGTTTTATGCACAGTTCTACGACTCATTACAAAAGTTATTACACAGTTATGCCGTTTTAGTTAACTTCAAAACAATGAAGCTGGCAAAAATGTTCTATTCAACTAGACAGATCCCTATGACAACAAACTTTGTTTCCCTCAACGAGCTGTGACGTCAAAGGGCGCGTACCTCGAATGGTCCATTGTGTTAACTGCGAGTATTTTACAGTTATCTGCACACGCCTGCTGTTTTTTCTTCACATCTGCATGCATTGTTTATGATGTTTAAGTAAGTGGTTTTTGTCTCTTAATAAGTGTTTTGTGTTACACAGCACATTTTTTTGTACTTATAAACAGTTCCATGTGTAAAGTATAGCATGTCATTCTGTACAAAGTTAGCTTTTCTGCTCCTGGGCAAAACGAAACTTTATGGAAAACATGATTTTAAATCCAGACTATGGTTTGTATGTACTCCAATGTTGACATCTGAGAAATATTAATAAAAAATTAAACGTAAGTAAAGGAACTTAAAACTTCCACTAATTGGAACACCACAACTGAAATTGTTAGTAAATAAAAAATAATTAACTCTTCAGGGATTTGGTGAAGTGTGCGTGAAACAATTGAAAGGTTGTGTTTGTTACCGGAATACAATACCGATGGTGTAATGGTGGAACGCTGTAACCCACATTTTAGGCCAACACAAAAAAAAAGGTTATCTTTGATTTAAATTAAAGGGACTTAAGTGGTTCTTTTGATTAGAAGACTTAACATTTTATTATGTTATCGCATTTCATTGTTACAGCATTTTACTTTCCTATAAAACCAAAATAAATACGTTATCTCATTTTCGCCAAATTTGAGGGTTACAGCGTTTTACCTTAACACCATCGATACGTAATAATAAGAAATAAATAATTTAACAGGGCTGAGGTTAAGTACAGGGGGAGAACCAGTGTACTTGTGGAGAGGTGCGTGTGGGGTGAATGGGGAATTGACTTAAATAATTTAAAATTATATACACATGTATGTTTGTCCTGCGTGTTGCAGTACTTACATTACAAAATCAGTCTAAATAAGGGATTATTGACTTAACGTCGCCTAGTTGGACATAAAACATTCGCGCTAGTGAAACAACATTATGATGCGCGTATCGAGGTCAAACCTTGCAGAACCTTTGTTTCTGAGTCTTCGCCGCTCAAAAATCTCCAGTCAATGGCTTCCTGGATGGTCTGTGTTTGTGTGTCAGGCACAATATACATGGAGTACTAAAGGTGCTGCTGACCGGCGTATATCTCCTCTATGTCTAAGCCACTCAGCTGATGTGCAGTGCTTCTCTAAGAAGACTGTAAGCAGCGGACATATTATTTTATTTATGGGAAGTGTGGTTCAAAGACAAACACATTGTTTTCTCTTCGTGGTTTTCGAATTTGATTGGTATTTCTTTCCAGGTACGGGAGTGTATGGAAAATCAGTTTTCCATTTTGAAGAGACTGAATATCACGATTGTAATTAGCGTGTTGAATTTCTAAATTTATTTGGAAACATAGTTTGAAGTATCGTTTGTTTTATTTGGTAATGTATTTGACAATGTGTAGTTTCGTCAAAAATAATAACCTCAACTAGCTACAACACATTCCAGGTGGAAGTAAGCAGGGCCTAAAGGGCGCCGTCAAACACACGATTTAAATGTGTTGCAGCATGCCTGTGAACAGGTTTGGTCTACGAAAATATTCCACAAACACCCAATTGTGCAAACGAACAAAAATATAACAAATCTCAGATAAGGTCGGAACCTCATTGTTAAGGCATCATGCCCTCCAACATAGCTATAGACGACCTTTTCAAACTTCCGTACCGTCAACTGGGGTTACTTGTGACTGCAGGAAAACTTGGGACATTTTTTCAGGAATTTTTATTTCGTATGTTGCAGCTCTGAATGAAGTAATCATGCTAACTATTCAAGTAAGATGTATCCGATAATGGTTCCTTGTGTTTCTCCTTACTCTTTCGACTGATGCGTGTAATATAAAAAAAGTTGACGGTACTTCAAAATGTATTAACCGGCTGTATGTGAAACTCGGATTGCGACCTGCACTGAACTTAGTTGCAGACTTTCCACCAATAAAATTATATGGTCACCGCTGAATGGCACTTAGTAAAAACCGTTTGGCAGGAAACTTGCACGCTTGTTCAGCGCTTGGCTCGTTGAGGCGATGCGGCATTTGATGCGCGCTTCAAGGTCGACCTTATGTTTCCGTCGTTTTTGAGCCTCTAAGCGGTTTTTACAATAAAGCGTCGCGATACGTCCGACGCTTGCCGCCAGCGACAAGGTCCTGCCATGTCTTCACAATAGAGCGACGAAATGTCGCCGGAAGCAAGCGACGCGAACTCGTGCTGCCATCTTTTACCAAGACAAATAACTTAGTAACTGTAAACTGTGTTTGAAGAAACATGAACGGAAAATAAAAGAAATGATAATGTTTATGCTCGCGTCGATTAAAATAAATTAATATCAAACAGAAAGCGAAAGGTAAATTTCCTACTGAAAAATAAAGTAAGAAAAATATATTAGGAAAAATATATTAGTTTCTTTTCAGCGAACGTACGATTAATTTACACAAATACTGAAATTTTTAACTGAATGTTGTTTATGTAATATGGTTGTTTATTTCATTTAACTTGAAAAAAAAAAAACGTAAAATACGTACACAAGTTTTAAAATGTAAACATCTTTTCTTCTTCTTTGTATTTGTCGCCAGCGAAGAGCCTCAGATCCAATGTCGGCCGCTGGTGCAATGTTCCCAACGCTCGACGCTGACGTCAAGGCTCTGATTGGCTGACTCTCGACGCTAAGCGTTACGTCGCTCTATTGTGAAAACCGCTTTAACGTTCAGATTGGCGGCGCTCGGACTGTGTGCAGCGTGCTCGGAGTTAACGTTTTTTTTTTTCTCAGAGACTAGTAAACGTGCGTCCACAATGCTTATGTATAAAACACACTTCAAACTACTCAGACCTTTGTTTCGTCCGAAATTTAAATCTACAGCTACATTGGACGTTGCTACAGTAGGACTCAACAAAATGATAGGGTTACCGCGCGGTGCACAGCAATTTTCATCGCCATGTTTTTGCTTTTTATTTGTATAAGACATTTTTTTTCTTATTTTAGACACAAAATGCGACTAAATTTTGTTCTTATAAAATTTTTTTATCCTTCATAGTTTTCGCGTAACTGCTCTTTAAAGATGCGTGTTTCCGTTTTCCGAACTACACTAAAACCAACTGGTAGACCAAACTGAATAAAATTCACAGTGGCTAAAGATGTCGCAGACTACAATGTCACGTACATAAAAACAAATAATAAATGCGGTTTACATTTAAATACAAATGCTGAAATCTCAAATAAAATTTGAAAAATTCAATATTTATTTAAAAAAACACAAACGTATTTTATTTTGTGACGTAACATAGCTGAACTTGTAGCATACGACATCGTTATTCACTGTAAAGTTTTTAAGTTTGGTAATTGAGTTGGTTTTAGTGTCGTCCTTGAAACGGAGCATTCAACTTTTGGCTTTCGGTGCGAGATAAATAAAATTATAAGAGAAAAATTTAGTGACATTTTGTGTCTAAAAACAAGGAAAAAAAAGCTGGTACAAATTTAAAAATAAAGACACGGTGATGAAAGTTGGTGCACACAGCACCCTTAAAGTTTCAGAATAAATATATTACGACGAGAAAATTGCGTAGACGTTTACGACTTTGGGCGTAGAGGCGATACCGCAATATGTGTGCCGGCTGGCGTAGCTCATAGCGCGTCATCGATTCTCGCCTCACACATAAACACACCCTTCACTAGTGGTCAGGCCGTAGGGCGCTCTGGCTAGAGATGAGTCCTAGTGACGCCTAACCGTAGGGGCGAGCCTGGCAAGCAAGTCGCACATATCATAGCCTCTAGAGACAAGGCTGTGAACTGGCACGCTCTCTTTCTTTGTTCCACTCGCCTCTGCCAGGCATTTAACGGTGAGCAATTAATTGTATGACATTGTAATAAACCTGAAGTTATATGGGTGTCCATTTAGT
>PNEQ01047266.1:41469-131545 GCA_003012365.1 Medauroidea extradentata
AAAAAAAAAAAAAAAAAAAAAAAAAAAAAAAAAAAAAAAAAAAAAAAAAAAAAAAAAAAACATTCTGACACAAAAACTTTCGTAACCGCTGCTTATGTAAAAACTAAATCGAAAAATGATTTTGAGTAAAATAATGGGCATATGCCATTGTTTTTAAATATCAGTGTCTGCGTGTATGTTTTTATTATGTACCATGAAAGACAGAAACATACAGATGAAGCATGATGTACGTTCTAGGGTGAGAGGTGAGTGGCCGTGAGACAAAGGGAATGAGACCATCGTCCACATTGATGCATGAAAAATATATTGGTTACTGTACAACGTATATAATGTGGTTGTGGGTTGTCCAAACATAACCTCATTTCTCAGTACACATAATGCATAAACAGCTGATTACACTTGCCCATGTTGTTACTTGAATAACAAAGTCAGCTTGACCTCGGTGTAGGCTGCTAACGCTCCTGTATTTTTCTCTCATTTCTGCGTACCAAATGTTAAATATAAACAAATAGTAGAAACATGTGTGTGTATTCTGGCTACAGGTAATCTTGGCTAGTGATTCTGGGTTTCACCTCACCTGGTTTTCTGGGAAGACTTAGCATAACAATGGCGTGTGTACGCTATTTTACTAATAGTATTTACATCGAATACACATGTCTATAAAAGAAAATTTTTAAATTAAAAAAAATGTTTCAGGGTTGTTAAATAACTCTTAAGTTTTCCTTCCGGGACATACATCACTTTTAATGGGTAAAATATAAAGTTCTCGGAAAAAATAATATCTTACCACTGCAAAATATTTGGAAGGTATTGGGTTAGGCAAATTTTTTTGTACTCTACACACTGACATCACTGAAATATTATGATCACTAATTTTTTTTTGTAAAAACAACAAAATAATTTGGCTCTCTTAATACTGTGCAAGTAGAGGGAATATGTAGGTTAAAGTGAACTTCTTTTTTGACCCCAAAAACTTTACTCTTACATTTTAGATGTTAACTGAAAAAGTAGAAAAAAAATTTTGTTAATTTAGATATTAACAGAAAAAAGTGAAAATAATTAAAATTAAAAACCATTAAAATAGAAGGTTTTTACTAGATGTATCTAGTAGACGTCTCCAGTAAAAATATTATTTGTTAACAAAAAATAATTTAGTTTAAAACAGTAACTTTTAAAACAATGAAAAAAATATTGTTAGTTTTTGAGAGAATGCAACGGTCAAAAGTTTTTTATTAAATTTAAAAAATATAAAAAAACGAGCATGCATCCAATTTCATTTTTTTAAAATATAATGAACATATATCCCTTCATAAATAAGCACAAATAAAAGAAGAAAAACTTAGAACCAAAAGTCTAGTTCCCGAACGAATTTAAATTTAAAAATGATATTTTTAAAAGGGGGAAAAAGTCGAGATACGAAAACTAAATGTGATATTAATAAAAGTGTATCTAATCATTTTACAATCACGTTATATATGATAATATTTACAAAAATTTAAAATTTAAAGATATTTCAAAATATCAAAATTTATCTAGAAAATTTGTTGAAAAAGTTTAAGACCGTGTTGAATGAGATACTGTTTCAATATCTCAAAAATTAACACAACATTTTATAGAAACATATAAAGGTAGATTTAATTGGGATTATATCTCAGAATGGCAAAAATTGTTAGAACATTTTATAGGAAAATATCAAGATAGAATATGTTGGCATTTTATCTCCTAATATAAAACATTATCAGAAAATTTTATAAAAAAACTATCAAGGTAGAGTTAATTGGTATAATATCACACAATACCAAAAATTATTACAAAATTTTATTGCAAAACATTATGAAGATGTTGATTAAAGTTATATTGCCACATATCAAAATTTATCAAAAAAATTAGGATAAATTGCATGGAAATAATCATTTCTTAGTTAAAATTAAATTAATTTTAAGATTATAAAATATCGCAAACAACAAAAATATTTATATTGTTTAAAAATCTAATGAAAAATTTTTCCCTTATAAATAAACGAAAATAAAAAAGAAGAACTTAGAGCAAAATGTCATAACTTGTGGAATATGTTTAGATTTAAAAATATATTTTATTTAAAGAAAAATAAAAAAAAAACTGCGAGAGAAGCTAATTTAATGTGAAACATGTAAAAATATTTCAAAATTAAAAAATTAAAAAGTAATTAAGAAATAAAATATGAAAGTTCCTCCCAAAAAAACATTAAAAAAAGCAGTGTTTGGGAATTTTTTAAATTTTAGCAAGACATTATTGCAAGAGAAAAATCTTTAGGAGAAAAAAATAAATTAAATGTCAAATTTGAAAAAAAAAAAAATTACAAGCAGCACCGATTCGTTAGTCATATAAAAAGTAAAAAACATAAAAATATCTGTGATTATATGGAAGGAGCTTATGAAAGCTTAAGAGTCAGAGCAATAATTAGATTACAAAAATATTATGAACACTGTAAACACAAAACTGTTGTAGATGAAGATTATCTATTTAATATTGCTTCAATATCAATGGTGAAATATATAACTCAATGTTATAATTTAGAAATAAATGGTTTACCGGAATGTTACAAGAACATAGTCGGGATTATTAAAATATTGTCGAATTTATGACTTTAAAAAAAATTTTATTTGAAATACAATATGTATTTTAAATGTAATAATAATTTGAGATATTAATTTTGAAATATTAATTTTGAAATCCAATAATTTTTTAAATACAATTAACCAATTTTATTGTTAGATTATCAAATTCCTTATTTAATTCTATAAAATATTAACCAATTTGAGCTATACCATTATTTTTAGAATATTCTAAACCATTTTCTTGTAAGTAATGTAATTTTATTCGATTGTTAAAGACTATTTTTGTGAAAGGGAATATGTGGTTATTATCATAAGTGGGTTTAAAACAAGAATTTATATTCATAAGACCGATCATACAACAAGGAATAGCAGTATATTTAAAGTCCTCATTTCTATTGGTATTTATTTTTATCTAAGTATTAAAAAATATATTTATATAATAAAATTATTTATATGAAATATATATATGAAAAAAAAATATTTATATAAAAAAAGTTAAATAATATAGTTATGTTATTTATTATATTGGTTATAGTTAACAATTCTCAACAATTCATCATATATCCCTAATACACCAATATCCACAAGACCAATTATCATTCTTTATTTTTTACAATTTACACCAATAAATAAATTGATGATACAGTTGAACACCAAATTTATTAAAATAATGAATAGTTGAAAAATATTTTATGTAACAAACTCAATGTGTTCTGTTACTATCATTTTCATTTTCTAAATTAATTATTCCAAAATGATTTAACTTTAGCTTAATATCTTTAATTTCTTCTTTATAAATTTATTTACAATTAACACCTACAAAATATGAACCAATTTTGTATTATTGAATTAAATATTTTATATATAAATTAAAAAATGGTTCCATTATGAGTTATTTATATTAACCAATTTTCACATAGGAAAATATAAAAAAACTAGTAAATTAATACCAAATTATTTTTTAAACCGGTCAAATAAATTCAGATTTAACAAAACGTAAACAATTACAAAATGAGGATGGCAATGAATTTGAAATACATTTTAAAAAGGGTATTTCTACCAATTATTCAATTAATTGCTGGTATTGCTTGTTTTGCTTCGGCTGCATCATCAATAATTAAATCAGTTAATGATATAAAAGTGAATGATACATTTGTATCCCTAAGAATTAGACAAAACAATATTTTAGAGTAACCATATAAAGAAGGAAAACCAATAAGTTACATGTATATTTATTAGCGTCTGAAGCTAAACAATAAAATAGACAATTAAGTTCAAAATCTAGGAAAAAGGTATAAACAATATCACATAAAAAAATTAATTGTTTTAATAATAAAGGAGCTATAATACAAAATAAAAAAAAATAGTAAAATCTGGCGAAATGGCAGATTAAAAATAGAAAAATAAAATAGATAAAATGTCTTGGAATATTAAAATTTAACTATTTTAAATGTCTATTCTCAAAATTTAACTATTTTTAATTTATATTATAAAATTTAACTAATTTAATGCCTATTCTAAAATTGCGATTACAACATAATGCAAATAATAAAATGGGCGGAGATATAGTAAATTAAATTAATTAATTACCTTTTCAATTTTATCTACCTATGACCAATTATACTGGTCTATGCCCTATTTTTTATTAAATAATACAAAAGGATTACTTCAAGTAAATAAAGTCGATGTTTGGTATTACGAAAACAAAAATATTGTGCAAAGACATAAAATTGATGATTTATTAGACAATAAAACTAAACAAATATTTACTTCTTTTCTAAATATAGGAAATAATTGAATCAGTAATTAATGTTAATCAAATACTTGGTTTTAGAACTCGAAGAAAATATAAATAATTTTTTAAAAATAAAAATTAATTGAATTAAGAAAATGTCGAACCCGATTTTCAACCAAGTTGAAAAAATTATATTTTAACTTTAATCAATGTGTTACATTGGCTGAATTTTGTGGTAATTACCATTCTAAAACATAAATAAAACCTGGAGATACTGTAGATTTAATTAATTGAGTAATAAACATTAAAAATTTTAAAAAAATAAAAAAAATTAATTCACTTTTGATTTATTATTTTGCCACAGTTAGAATTATTTGTTAATTTTTCTAATTAATTGGCTACGTTATCATATATATTTTAGGAAAATATATTGTATTTTTATCAATAAGATAAGTTGTTTTATTTTTAATTTCTGGAATTTTTCTTGATTTTGCTATTTTTATGTTCTTTACAGTAGTCTAATGCATTTAATGTACGATCTTCTGGCGTTTTTTATAATGAAATAATCTGTGTTTTATGTACATTATTTTATCAACTTATTTTCTTAATTGTTCATACGTTAGTTTAATTAAATTTCTTTACAATTGTTTTTAATTATTTCTTAAAATTCTTGTATTTATTGTTCATATGATTCGTTAACATTCATTACATTTTATGTAACCTTTTGTGAGGATATTAACTCATTTAAAGTCTCAGTTGATAATTCACTACTTATCATTAATTGGCTAAAATTTTAGCTATTTATAATTTGTGATCGACTTCTTCTTGTGGATCTTTACATTTCTTAGCTTTATCTGTATAATTGTTTTTGTATTTATTAAATGTATTTTACCATTTTTCAGTACATGCAAGTTTTTTTATTTTTAGCTTTTTGTTTTAAAATTAAAACATCGTTTAAAGGATTAGTTACTAATTTCATAAGTGATTCCATTCATTAAAAATATATATATATATATTTAAAATTACTATAAACTGTAGACTATATGCTATAAACTTTAAGATACATACCAAATTAAAACATTTTCAAATAATGAAAATATATTTTAAAATATTAATGAAAAAACATGATTTGGTTCAAAGTAGTGTAAAATATTTAAAAGATAAATATCCTTGTTCAGATTCGTTTGTTCGTAAATGTTTAAAACAATGGAATATTCCTCATGTAACAAAACATAGGAATGTTTTGATTCCTGGTAATAGATTTGATAATTTTGTTTAGGATCAATAATAAAGATAATTAAATAATTCATGAAAAACAATAATTAATAACATATCTTAAAACAATACTATATTATGATAAATTAAATAATGTCGTTTTTTAATAAAAAACATGTGCATCTTCTGAAAATTGTAATTAAACCAATTTTTTCTAATTCTTTAGAAATATTCATAAATTCATTACCTATAATTTCAGAACCATTGCCCACTTTTTTTCACCAATTAGTAATGAATATTGATTGATCTATTAAATCACATATACTTTTACAAAATATGTGTATTGAAACCTTAAATATTTCATAAACATAATTATCATTTAATCTAAACAGCAAAGTGAACTAAAATATTGATTACGTTAAAATCTTTGCATTAGTTCTGAGGGTTAAAAATACTTCCTAATAATTCTGAACCAATAGTATTAGCTTATTTAAGGAGGGTTTAAAAGTAATAAAATAATTACAGTTTCTCCTACAAAAGATTTCAATTGTAGGATACCTTTGCATTAAAAAGAAAATTGAAATTTTCTTGTCTACTAACTGAAATTAATTGAATTAATGCTTAAATACCTTCTTTATTCGTTACTCCAAGCATATCGTCAATAATTATAATTTCGTTGTAATTGCTGCTAAGTTTGTTAAAATATTCACCATTCAAATAAGAAATTGAATGAGATATATCAATTTAACGAAAAATTTTATATTTTATTTATATCTGCTATGAATTATTACCGTAACATAATTCCTGTTTGATAGTTTTAGTACAAATTTGTAATTAAATTTTTATTCCACAATTTAATACAGGATTAGTTTTTCCACATCCTGAGGAACCATTAACAAGGCATCTAAATACATTCGAAAAATAAGAAAATTGCGAGAATCGTCCTTAAAATTATATTATTATTTATATTTAACTCATAGAGATAGTTAATAAAATGTTCAATTTATTTATATAAATGTAATTCTTCATATTAAAATTTATTTAATTGCATTATTATATGAAAATTTGAATTTTAATCTATAATTATTATTTTACCAATATTAGCTAAAAGAAAATAATAAATTGGTTCATTTATAAACGCTTCATAAGATAAAACTTTCAAAATTTTTTCTTATTATTCACACAATAAAATAATTTTGAGGAACAAATAAACAATTTTAAAACAGAAAAGCAAGAATTAATTGATCAAATTAAAAAAGAGATAAAATAATAAATATGTGTATATCTGCAGACAGAACACTTATTAACAGTGAGAGAGAATGAAAATCTGCAAACGATAGTTTTGCTGAACAATATGAAAATTATCAAAAACAAATTAAAAATCTGAAATCCGAAAAACAGAATCTTTTTAAAACCAATTTGATAAATAAATATAAATAAATATATATATAATACAACAAAATAATTTAAATCAACCAAGTACTCCAGACATTAATTAATTTTATTCTGTGATACAAAAAAAATGTAATAACCTTAGTGCATTTGATATATTATTATATCTCAACATAAACTAACAATGAATATGATATAAAACATTATTAAACTATAACTTTGTTCTAAAAAAAATTACGTTGATATAATATGTATTTATAACCAAAAATAAAATAATATTTTTAATATATTATCTTTAAAAAATTTTTTGTACATAATGTTTTATACATTAAATATTTCATTTATTTTTATATATTTTTTTATTTCTTTTCAATTAAATAACGACCGCATGGTAATGTATTTATGTTATTTTCAAGATTGTCTTAGACACCTTAGTCTCTTTGATTCTATTGAAAATGGTTCGTCTTATGACTGTTTACAAGAGTCATATTTTTATACAATTTTTCTTTTTTAAATAAACAGTTTTTACAATCATCAAATGTAACCTCATTTTTAACAACTGCTTTTTTCATACCTTTTCCTCTTTTTTTTAATATCACTTTCAACATTTATAGTGTACATTTTGGATTTTAATCCAGTAAATTCTTCCATTACGTTTCCATTATTTTCATCTTTAATTTCACCAGTATCTTTTTTGGTTGTTTGTGGTATATTATAAATATTATTATTTTTATAATCCGAAGTATTAAGATAATAGTATTATTTCTTTCATATCGTCGTAAAAATAGTTACTTTTTATATAATAAATATAATAATCAGTGTCTATGTAACAAAATTCAACATTATCCCTATATTTCGGTTTCATTACATTAAAGAAAATCGTTCATTAAAGTTTTTGATAGATCTAATATAGTCATTCCGACATAAATTGGTTTATTAAAACATAATTTTGTTTTATTCATATGCATTCCAACTAAATATTCAGTAAATATATTTCGATCTATAAAATTTGGTTTTGCAGTAAATTTTCTACTTGTTTAGAATTCGTACATAATCTATATGTGCTCTATTTTCTAATATTTTATATTGTTTTTCCAAAACTAAATTATTCATGAATTTATAAAATATTTTTCAAACTATTTTTGGTTTCTGTATTAAAATCAGTATATGATTTCATCCAATTCGATTGTTTAAATATTAATGCTGTGTGTAATTTTTAAAAATTCGTAAAAAAAAGAATAAAAAATTTTGTTTGAGATTTATACAATGCAACACATCTTTTCTTAATTATATAAAGTAATTAGTAATTTTTTCCTGCTTTGATTCTTCGGGTATTTTATTTTCGGGAGCAAAAGGAAAATATTTATGAAAATCGTGTAAGTATTTCGGATATTCTGAATCAACTTCTAAAATAAAGCCAATATTTGTATCATTTTTTAAGTTTATTAATTTTGTTTCCAATAATCTAAATCGTTCAGTTTGTGATTTTTCCATTTCAAATCACCAAACGGTAAATATTGACTCGTTACCCAACCGTAAAATTATTCACATATAAATATTCTAAACATGAATTTTAAATTTTTGGATTATAATTTTCTTTCGAATATCTTTTACAACATTGGGAGATTCCACCTCCAAGGTTTTCCAATTAATAATATTGTGTCGTAATCTGTTATTAATTCTAAGTTAGTGTGTTTTAACATCGTGTCCCAAGGTATTCCTGGGGCTGTAAAATATCAAGCAGGGTCTTATTTTTAGGTTTTTGAACATACATTTCTAAGATCTTCAAATATTTCGGCTAACATTAAAACGTCAGTTTCGTAGAATAATTCAGTATATTCGCATGAATATTTAACATGAAATATTTCTCAAACTTTTTGTGCAAATTTATAATCTTCATCAAAAATACTACTTTTATTTAAATTATTGTAAAAAGTTTTTTTAGAAGCTATTCAGTTTTATTAAATTTTTCAATAGAATCTGTATAATCTTATGTATAAGCACCGTTTTTATAACAATATCTAAATTTTCTTTCGAAAAAATATTTTGAAGTTTTTCGAAATTGTTCTTTAGGTAAATTATTTTTTACAATGATTCTAAACTAGAGGCCATAAATTAAATAAATTACAAATTTACTCATTTTTTACGTGTTTTATAATGGAAATAAATTTTTTCCGGTGTTTGCAATGAAATCAATTCTATTGTAATTTTCGTTTTTTTAAATCTTCTATAAGTAAATGATTATCATATCCAGAAAAATTATTACTAGTAACAGAAATAAAATTCGGATTTTAATAAATCAAATTACAACTTTTGTAGGCTTCTCCTCTAAATTTCCCAGATAAATGGTCGTGATCGTTTACAGAATCGCTATATAAGTTTTTTTTACGTATATGAGAATTAACTGTAGTTTTATAATCAACTAGAGACCTGGATAGCACTAATTATCTAGCCAAGAATTTAAGTATATACACTTACATGCCACAAACCTCCAAGCCCCTAAGCCTCGACCTAAATAATTTATTAATTTGTTATCTATTATTATTAATTAATTAATTTTAGGGAATATATGACACAAAATTGACAAAAAGCAAAAAAAAAAAAAAAATGTTCTGATCCCGACCAAACTTCATACGTTCACCGGCTGGGTCAATCTGAAGATAGCATGAAAATTTCATCAAAATCGCTCCAACAGTTTTAGGGTCAATAGAGAACATATATTCATACGTGTATATATGTACTCGTCGAACACCTTCGTGTTCTCTGCAATCTTCTTCATGCTCATTTAATTTATATTCAGAATAAAATAAAATTACTAACACCTATTGCAAATATTTTTTTTTCTTATTTATTGAAAGCTGTGACCCAGTTCGTCAAGAAAGATATTTTATCCTAAAACAGTGGTCATTATTTTGTTTTTTTTTATAAGTAATAGATTAATATGTCTTTTAGTTTAATTTTTTATTATTTTTAGTGGTTAAAATATGTACACATTTTCATTTCCTTCTTTTCTTCTTTGTATGCATGACCATTAATAGAAATATTAATTAATTTTTCAAAAAAATTTCGTTTAAATAATTGCATTGGAAATTCAATATCTTTTAGCACTTCAGTAAATTCGTATTTATTTTTTATATTATTATTGTATCTGTCTGAATTTCTTTCTACCTGATGAAGAGCTGATAAAACATACCATAGAAATAATTTTTGATCATTACTTTTAACAATTACAACTGCATATTTTTGTTTAATTTTATCAGGAAGTTCAACATAAGAAGCTCCTTTTAATGTAATATATTAATTTATTCTTAACTCTAGAACAATTATTCTGTTTATTACCAAACGAGGTCCTTTTCTTTACATTTTTTCCAGTTCAGCTAAAATTTCGATTTACCTTCTTCATAATGATCTTTTACATCAGTTATTTTAATGTTATTTTATTTCCTGCTTTAAAAGACGGGTCGTGATATTTATTGCATTTACTTGGCCCCATTAAATAGAGAGTGAAAAGTTTTTAAGTTTACTTTTAAATTATTTTGCTCTAGTTGCTATTTTATTTTGTTTATTGTAATTTGTTTAATACAATTCAAAATATACTGCATATATAATAATTCATATTATTAACAGACTACTTAATTAATCGATTATTAATTGCTGTTTCTATGTCATGTAATTCAAATTATCATTTATTGTATAAATTTTTTAAGTTTATTCGCCAATTTTATGTTTTTTATTAGATTGGTCATGATTTTTTGTACTTTTGATTATAAGACTCTCCACAAATTTCACATGTTACATTAACCTCTTCTTGTTTAGTTTTTTAATTATTTTTTGATTCTTTAAAATTATTTTTAACTAATCGAGGAAGTCCTTTATGAATTCTATGTATTTCATGGCCTTTTTTATTTTTTGTTTGTATTTAATATGACATTATTCGCAATGAACAACTGTATTTTTGTAAGTTTTTTAGTACTAAAATTTTTTACTTTATGATAAGGTTTATAATAATAACAATTGCACATTTCACTTTTAATTTGTTCCTCGAGTTTTTCTTTCCTCTTTTAAAAATAATATTTTTAAAAATATTTGTGTTTGTTCTATGTTTTTATTTGTGCTTATTTGTAAGGGAATATTTTTCATTAAATTTGTTAATAAAGCAAAACTTCATGCATATTAGTTTTTCATATATTTTTTAAATTTAATTACATTTTCAGAATGCTGCATCACCCTCTCTAAAAAAATAACTGTATTTTTTTTCATTATTTTAAAAGTTATTGTTTCTGAACTAAATGATTGTCTCTTAACAATTTTGATTTTTACTAGAGACCTCTAGTAAAACTATTTTATTTTAATAGTTTTTTAACTCTAATTATTTTAACTTTATTCTGTTAAGATCTAAAATGTAACAGTTAAATTTGTTCTAATTTTTCACTTTTTTATGTTAAATTCTAAATATAATAAAACCATAAAATTTTTGGTGTCAAGAAAGAGGTCTTTGTGCTAGAACCTACATATTCACTCTACTTGTGCTAATAACATTTTTCTTTCGATATCGTCTTTGCTTTCAAAGGATATACATATCATTACTTAATTTTTCTCTTGTTTAGATGTTTTCTATTTAACTTCAAGAAAGACATGAAATATAATCAAACATGGTGTTAAAACTAAATTCCGAATTTTGTATTTTTCAATAATGATGACTGGATTCAGTTTCTTGGACGTACTCCACTGCAAATTTTGATGATAAACCAGAATACCCTTAACACAGAGAATTAAATTGCTACTTGAACAATTACAGCCGTAAAAATGTAACACTATGTGGTGTTGTTTTCTTTAAAGTTGTCGCCAGGAATATAAAAGTGTCGTTATTTATACTGGGCACGTTTTACTGAAAGTGATAACTGTTTTCCATGTTTCTGCGTGCTTCAATGTATTTTATACTTCATTCTGTTAATTGTAGTTCAAAAATTATTATTTATTCTAGAGTGTCTGGCACGTTTTTCAAGATAATATGCTAAATATAAAATAATAATTTTAAAAGTTTGAAAATATGATCTTGCCTACAACAGTTTATTCAGGATTTGCCTTGAAATTTTTTGAAAATGGCCCCGGAATAAAGGCCGTTGTTTACAGATTACAAAAGAACTGTACAACTATTTTTTGTATTTAAAATTTTGCTCCCATTAAAAAACGTTTTCCGTTAGCAGAGTATACAAATATGTACTGTCGAAGTGTGGTATTTGAGACAGTATCTCGATCAAAGTTCAGAAGCAGTAATCAAATGAAAATGGGTCACTGCATAATTTCACGGCCGGCAAGTTGGTAACATTAACAATTAGTGAGCACGGTCTTAGAAATACACGTCCGAAAATTGAAGTTTATGAATGGACCTCATATGACTGAACTAGTTCCTAAAATAATTTTTAACGTCACAGGTACAGTGGTGCTGTTTTAACACTGAGGTAAATGGAAGTAGGGACATCAAGTTTCTGCACGAGCCGCTAGGATCTCGAGTAGTATGACTGTATAATGTAACGTAAAACATCACTACTGTACTAGTGGCGCTGTTAGTAATAGAGGAGTTAACTTGGCAGCGTTGGTAGAAGGCTAGTGTCTAGATCTGTACTTCTATGTCAGTGGTAGCGAAGATTGTTGTAAACTGGGAAAATTGAGGATTTCATTTCCCTATGGCTATGCTTTAAAAACTATTAAGCCTATCCATTACGTTGTGACACAGAAGCAGGTCTTGTATACTGTGGGGAGGAAAACTAATCCTTTACCAAAGTTCGGCGAAATTTTCCTCCTCCAAGGGATAAGTTATGCAACGAAAAATACATGTTACAACTAAATGAAATTATACATCTGAAATAACGCATGTCATTATCAAAATAGCTATATTTAATATGTTGAATATGTAAATGTAATAACGAAAATTATATCACAAACATGGCAATTCTGAAATATCTCTCTCTCTCTCTCTCTCTCTCCCCCCATCACTAATTATGAGTGTGGTGCGTTGGTGTTAGGAGGGCAGACTTTTAGCCTAATTTAGGCACCTTCAGTCAAAAAAACGTTCTCGTTGTAAAACATGAGATTTATTACTTTCTTGTTATTCCGACTCCGCCCGAAGATATTGGAAACATTACCTCTCGAAGTTCTGATATAACTGTTGGTATCTGAAGAATAATTATTTATTTATTAACAGCCACGGTGAAGATGACTCCGTAGACAGGCTGTGTTTGTGTATGTGAGGTAACAAATGGAATGACAAAAGTACAAAGGAGCAGCGTAAATAATGTACTAACACGTCTATGCTCAAGACACTCTATAGACACGCGCGTACTTTTTATTATTATTATTATTGTTATTACTATTATTATTAATGTATGAGAGTTTAATAGCTGACCATACTATTTTATTTTTGAGAGTTGTGGTAAGCACTTCATAGCATGTTTCTATTTGTGTGTCTTCCCAGAGGTAGTAGTCTGATAATTAATTTTTTATTCATTTACAGGGGCCCGAAAATCATGTTAATAATATACGTACTGAATATTTCAATTGATAAAGACACTGTTTGAATTTTATGTTTTTTTAGAAGTACAAATTTAATGCACGTTAGGTAGTTTCATAAAAAAAATCATAATCTCAACTCGCTGCAACACATTTCATGTACATGTTGGCAGGCTGTATTGACACCCTAAACGAGAAGCCCATTCTGAACGTCATAAGTGCAACAATGTGGCAATGGTAACAAATGTAACTTCATCTGCTGCATACCATGCCATATTCTGTAATATTATTAAATCCATGTGGGGGAGTATGGAGGAATCTAGCAATGACACACTAGTCGTATTTTGTGCGTGTATATGTTTAACGCGTAGTGGAAAGAAAGATAACACACCAACATACTATGTGTTTGCGAATTGCTTAAACATTCTCCCCATAGTCCAGGCCTGTCTTTATGAGAGCTCCACATACTTGGATATCTGAGAGGAAACATGTGGATGCTGCCTCAGATCAAACTATGAATAATGTGGGTGAAAGCAGGCTTACAATAACCCTTGTGTCTGTCTGTCAGTCATGTAACCTACAGTCAGTCAGACACTTGATAATTTCTTCCACCATCAGAAGCTCCACATGCTTTAAGTTTGAACAGACAGATGAAAACTTCTATTGACCTGTGTGTATGGTCTGTAATCTGTACAATTATTAGAAAATCTGGTAATTTTCAAATGACAAGAATGCTGTACGTTGTTTACTCGTGTTCAGTTTGTGTTTTGTTTTATGAAATTGTTTTGACACCTGTTGCCTACAATTATTATCTTACTAAGACCCCTGTATGTGAAGATATTTGATTTCAATCATTCAGTTTGTTTCTGATGGCAGCAATTAGCTGACGATGGATGGACGATATGTTATGGCTTTGCTAGATGAAGGACGATCAGGTGGTGGCCTGAGGGATGTCAGAGAAACGCGATGGGGTTATTGTAAGTCAGCCTTAATGGTAAGATGAGACTGTTAATATTATTTCCCAGTGTGACAAATTATTTAACAGTTTGGGAAATCAACGTAATAAACATTCAATGACACATCTTGACATTTGGCCTGTTCTCATTTGATTGCCCCTCATATGTACAGCACCATGGGTAGTGCTCTTGGTAGAAAATGTTACACCACACATAGACATAAATCATAGTTGCGGTGCTACTAACCAGTTTTAAATGGAGGACGGTTCAAATTTTGGCACTTGTCAGGTCTTAAATTAATTATACAATAAAATTTTTTATTAAATTAATTACATTGGAATAATCTATGTTCAGGTTGATGATACCAGCCTATTGCAAATTCTGAGGTTAAAAATGGATGTACTTAGAAAAATTTGGTGCCATTCTCGAAATTGTCTACGACCTGCTATTGTCTTTTAGACCAGCAGAACTTGTTGGCAGGAAATTTCCTACCTTTTTCACATCTGTAACTGGCATGTGTTCATGGTAATAAAAATTAAGTGAACTTGCATATATTCCCAAACATTTAATAACCCTTCAACTCGGGGTGGGTGATTTTCGTTAAAATTTCATAACTAATTAACTAGGACGCTTGCTCTACGTTATGATGATTCACTTGAGAATAGTTTGATATGCGTCGTCATAATTGGTTTTTCTCTTTTCATGTCGTTAATGTAGCTCCATATCCTACTTGGAGAACAGTTTCAAATTTTAAGAAATAAGAACATTAATACGTCCATCTCTTTGAAAACAATACATAAAACTGTTCTCCCTGTTATTTAAACGTTACATGGCAATGGAAAGCAAAACTTTTTAAGAGTAGTGCTTAATGGAAAATGAATAGTCGGATTTTGGATGATTCTTACAGTTTGGTAACACAGAGTAGAAATAAGATGTTCAAACTGACGATTTTTCTCTTTCTGTGTTATGGTAACTTGCATAATTTGTTTCCTGTGAGCTGTTATACACATTGACTTCACCATTTTCCTAATGTTAAGGTGATCCTGGAGCTGGAAAACACTCTCAGTGTTTGTCGTTGCAGATCTGTGATGACAATGCGCTCCGACCGTGTGATGCAACGTGGAGTAGCTCTTCCTCCGAATGTTCAGGTCAATCTTGAACCGTCCTCTTATTGTTGTGTGGCGACTGTACACGGAGATTCGGGAGGTGTTGCCTCCAACTATGGACTTATTGTGTGAAGATGTTCTGAATAAACAATGCCACGCCAGCCTGGGTTCTCTTCCCACTATTTACATTCTTAGTTCAAGGTGTTCGAAAAATATACAGGCCTTATCACAAGGAAAGAAATTTTAAACGTGCACTGTTCAGGTAATATATCTTTGTCCATGTTTCAATAGACATTTTGTACATTTTGACTGGGCTGTCGAGTGATTCGTATCTAACCAACATAATAGCAGACCCCAAAGTGACAATACATTTTAACTAAATGTGTCAATTGAAACAAAGTTTTTGACTGCAGCAAGTCCATCACTGTGAAGTACACATGATCTTGGCCAATATGTATAATCCATCTAACTGCATGAAGCATGGACTGCAGCACTAGGACACACTGCAGATATAAACATTGTCATATGTTTCCAATGGTGAAGGTCATCTGTTTTTCACAGTAAGTGTTACCGAAAAAGCCATGTCTTTGACCTCGTTATTGTTCCTGATTTTCTTTTATTTCTAAAAATAAACAAAAGTGTATTTTATAAAAATCACTATAACCAGTGCAAACACTTTCAGTTCCAGAGTGATACAACTACGTATTATGTTCACATCTGTTGTAGGATTGCCAAGCAGTCGGAGAGCTGCAAGTTTAATTATCGGTGTCTACTAACATCAACAATGTTAGTGACTCCTACCTTGTGCAGAACACACAGACTGTATTGGATAATCTTATTGGCGATTGTATTAATTTTCCTTCAACATACTTGGAGACCAATATCACAGCGTGGATATCTGTGAGAATTACAAACAGGATCCCGGGGTGGTTGTGGCATATCCTCTTTCAGAATGTCTTCAGAATCGGCGGCATTCCCTCACGAATCGCCGTGAATGTTGTGGTGTTTTGATGTTGGTATTATGGTTGCATCGGCGTTGTTCTTCCGTGCCAGACTTCGTAGGTTTTCGCAGAGATGTACTTGTCTGACACCTGGTTGAAACGATTCCCATTTCTCTACACAACTCTCTAGAGACCACCATCATTGCGGGAAAACATCTTAATGGGATTTGGTGCATCACCAATCGAGCACTTTGGAGTATTCCTTCATACCTAATTTGTACTCAAGAGCATTAGAAAGGGGGAGGTAGAAAGAAAAGCACTTTCTGTCCTAGTTTCATTAAGCTGTGCAAAAGGCCCCATGAGCATCTAATAAAAAAATCAGAGAATTTATTTTTTTTAAATTTGACACATCACTATCAAATATACGTATTTTAATGTTGCCATTAGCTTGCGAAACATACATTTGTCTGTACACATATGGATTTGAGGTATGACATTTAAATTGAGAAATGTGTTTTTTTGTTAGTGCCTGATCACCTTCAGATTATAAGGTTCTGTAGGATCAATGGTACCACACTTTCCAGAAGAAAAATTATTCCTCCCCACTAAGAAATCCTGTATCACCTCTGCATGTGAAACATCGCCAAGTCTAAAATCATGTTATACAATATGAATTCTCACAGATAGATCGGTGTAAATATTTGTTACATACATTTTCAAAAGTGGTGGTCTGTTCAGATGAAGAAATTTTAAACATTTGCATATACATGCTAGCCTCTGTTTTGTTAAGCACATCCCCCATAATGCAGGGAACATTAGGGCCCTAACAATGGCAAGGTTTGGATGTGTTTCAACAGCGGCAGCACTTGGCAATGACAGTACGCAATTCTGAATGTCTGTTGATCCATTAGACTTGTAGGGCTGGTACACCAACCAGCCAGTAATGTGCAAGATGTGAGAAACATATTCTCCAGTTACACAGCTTCAGTCACAGAACATTTAAAACTATGGGTTGTGGTCTTTATGAATGATTATACCCATGCTCCTAATGCATAGTCGGATCAGAAGCCGCTTCCCACTTAACATTACAACATTTCACAACTGGGGCCTAATGCAATCTGTTGACACTATTAAAATTTACAATTACAGCTCATCAAATTAAAAGAGAATTACATGCACACTACTGCATTGGTTCAACTGTAATATATTTGTTCATCGAAAAATTCGTTACAATGGTTTGGAACATAAACAGAATTTTCCTAGAGCAATTTCAGTCGTTGCTAGTTTCGTCATAAAATTATAGCGTCGGATGAATATATGGTGGAGTTGTTGTTTATATTACAGAAGGGATACTTAATATAGGATAGTTACGTATGCTGGCATTTTCGGAAACTGATTCCAAAAGTATCCCAATAATGAGACCGCCCTGGTGTGATATTCCCTGCTGCATTCCAAAGACCGAATAGTCATTGTTTCACCATCGTTTTGGCGGCCTACTTAAACAGTTTATGGCCATATAAACGCTCTTGTGCCAATCAGACATGTCCCCATTTTACAGAATTCTTACTCCTGCAGGATGGTACCTGTCTTTATATAAAACTTCGAGGACAATAGTTATTAATATAACGGGTTCAGGTTGAAATAACAAAAGTGTCTGTCTCGCTGTGAGCATTCTGCATTTCCGAAGGTCTAGAAGCTCGGAGGCAATAAGTGTAACTTAAGACACTCGTATCACTCCTTACTCTAACTCCTAGCTGAAAGTCACTGAACTGACATACCAACTTCTCGCCGACAATGTGGCTCTGAGAGTCACTCTCAGTGGTGAATCCTATGATTATTTAGTATTTGGCAGGCGTGCTTCACACATATTACCTTGGCAAAGTTCGGTGTGGGAAAATCGATCTTCAAAGGAGACATCTTGATTTGTACTAAAGAGTGATCATATTCGGATACGCCAGCTACCAAACACATTAGTATGGACGAAGCAGTCTTATTGGAAGATTGCACTGGATCCAGTGGAACAGAAGGCAGAAATTGCCTTAACTGCACCCACGGTAAATAATGGCAAAATAAAAAATTAAAAACTTATCGTTGATATCAGTCAACTAACAGTGGCAGAAAGATGGCACTGGCAGAAGGGGACCGCCATATTGTTATACTATCTGTGACCAAAAAATTGTTTCTTTGATCGAAGGCAATGCGAAAACTTCGCGGCCAGCAGAAATGATTCTGACCTTCAGTGAGCTGCAAGTCTTGAAGATACGAAATCTTGGCTCTGGGTTGTAGCTGCGTCACTGACATTTCTCTTTCCGACGCGACGTTCCGGAAGACATTACAATTTCCATATTCAGTTTGAAGTCGCAGCTACAGTAAACTGTTCGAGTAAAAGTTTACTGCTACTGCGACTTCGCCGTGAAGATGAAGGCTTCCAAAATGTCGGGAAAAGAAACGACAGTTATATGTGGATAGACCCCAGAGGCAAGATCTCATAGACAACGGTCGCGAAACTCTTCGAACCTTATTAAGTCTTGAAATTAGTTGCAGTGACTGAATGTACTCTGTACTATTACACTTTTAAAACGACTATTAAATCATACCATCTGGCCTAACGACTCACATACTCTCTGCACAGTTATGTTAAAATAAAATACAGGTTAGTAAGATAATGTCATTAGTTGACAAACGGCAATTTACGCCACTTGCTGCACTGGTGTCGGAATGAGGTCAAAATCAATTGTTGGTATTTTCTGTTACAATCTCAAACGAAACAAAGGGTTATTTCTACTCTTATTTTCAATGTCCAAGAAATTTCACATCAAAATCATCTGGAAAAACTTGTAGGAAACGAATTTCAACTACGAAATTATTCCAGCCCAAATTTACCAACATAAAAATAACACAAATTCTATAACATGAAACTACTACAACAATGCTAAATTAAGTAATAAATAAAATTCGGTTTTAGAATGGTATCCATCCAAAAGAAACACGTCACATTCGTCAGCTATCAGAAATTATCAATATTGTTAACATTTTATGTGACCGCATTTTAACAGCAGTGCAACTAGCTGCGGAAATGTTCTCTCGCCAGACTTACTCATAAGAAAATTGAATGTCATATTAACCTTTGGTTCAATTATCTTAACTGTGGTGATACGAGGCCTGAAGTTTAATGCTTCACAGGAAGTCTCCAATGAAAACTGTTTGCAATCCACCGTTCCTACTGGCTGTAATTTGACGATGTTCAGGAAGGGTTTTAACTATTTCTGTTACAAGCTCCTATGCCATATGGGCAATTATTTGTAGAGACCTGGACAATTATCAGGTTCAACGACCTACCGGCTGGACTCCATAGTGCTGTATATCCTCTTTACTAATCTACTTGTACGTAGGTTGCTGATCCAGTGAGGAACAATTTGTACATGCGGCAAGGTAGTGTGGCAGTCACTCAATAATTTCTCGCAAGTTTGAGGGGGTATAACCCTACAGCAGAAGAAATCTGATAAATTGCAACTCAAATATGGAGCTGTTCGAGATCTAGCTTCTCTTCGAAAGTACTTGTAAAACTTCTGAATTTTTAATAATTTGTTTATTCAAAATATCTAACTTATCTTGCACCAGAATTTACTGCTTCATTTACAATTTTAGTCATCAAAGATAAAACAAAGGTAAAGACGACATTTGGAAATATTGTGCGGCTGAAAAAAAAAACAGCACAGTTTGAAAATTGGTGACTAAGCAACATCACTAGTGTTTTTTTGTGTGTATATGATGGCTGTGTCTCAAAACACAGTGGACCAATAACAAGTGTGTGTCTGCACACCAAACGAGTTATATCGGCGAATGTAATAAATATCTGGCGAAAGCAGGCAGCAGCAGCTAATGAAACGGCTGGTACATCACAGGTACACAGAGAAGAATAAAAGTTACTCTGTTTGAAGCAGCGATGTCACACTGTAATCCCGACAAGTGTCAGAAGTGTTATTAAGTTCTTACACTGTCTGTAAACAATGAGTCAGATGCTATTATACTAAAAGCTATGTGACAAACAGATCTGCATTACAGAACATTTCATTGGTTGTCAAATTTTTCTTCCATCATGTCTTTACACAACTTGCTATTGGTCCACGGTTTTGTGGGACTTGGTTATATTCACAAGAACCACCCACACTAGAGATATTAGTGGATGGTGTTCATACGCGCATAGTTGTACTTGTAGAGCAGTTTCTATCAGCCACATATATCTGGAGGACACATTTTCACTATATTGAGCTTGTTGAACAGCCTCGCGAGTATACTAACTTGCGAGGTTTCATAAGTGAGTTAGTATTAATTAATTACTTTAGTATGGCATTTGAGGGTCGAGTGGAGTTTGTTAATGCAGAAATGAATATTTTGGGTCGAGATAACTGGAGATTTAAGTAATTGTGACTGGGTTGAACTGCTTGGACAGCAAAGACTTGCTTCATCATCTGACAGCAAATCTCTGGTTAATGTGGCGAGAAATGTGGCTGACTGCAAGATGAACAGTCGGAAGTGTAGACACAACTGGAATGGTCTTTCTGACCACAGCAAAGTTCAACGAAGTGGTATGTCTGTGTGTCTCATTGGTAGTCCACACCCTATGTATGGTTTCCCCTTTTACCTTTTTTTTTTGCTAAATATATGACAGTTTATGTCATGCTCTTGAGTATCGCGGTCATTTGCAGTGTATCGGCTCGATCATACGAGTAGTTTTACTTCCCATGCCGATATACCCGATAGATATAAATCTTTAGAGAATCAGTTTAAATGTTGCTAGCGTGACTGTGACGACGATAAATTACTATCTTCGAATTGAATTTAACTGCACATTTGAAATTTACTGACGTAGATAACACACAAACATTAAACATTAATTACCAAGTTAGAAAACATATATACAAAATATCTGGGTCTCTAAGACAAGAGAAACAACAATGAGAAGGAAAAGTCATTTAGTTATATAACAGATGAAAGAATTTAAGTGGATTGGGGCGCTTGTTAAGTGAGAGGCCAGGGGTGGCAAAATTATTTGGACTGGCCCTTTATAAAACTGCCATAACTTGTTTGTGTAGTTGGTGGAGGAGGTGTGTAGAGAAATGGGGGTTTCGCCAACCGGGTCTTACTGTAGATGAATGTCCATTCTTTCTCTTCCACTTATTTCTCTTTCTCTGTATGTTTCATGTTGAGTGTTGCACTTTCACTGTCGTTCCTGTTAACATTTTCTTCATACATGTTTGTTTGTTGATGTGTTACTGGTGTTGTTGGATTAGTGTTTGTCGATGTTGTCGTGGTTTGCCAAGTTATCAGCTCTTGCTTAGGGAAGCGCGAAAGACTTCTTGACATGAACAGATTTTCCAATGAGAATGGCAGGAACATGTTTAGGCCTAGTTTTCAGTATCTCACTCAAATTCGACTGGGGAGAAAATACAAATATCTTGCTTTTCATCGACTGTCATCCATTCGGAATATTAATACTTTAGTATTTACACTTCCCATTTATAAGTCTTTCGGCATCACACTGCAAGAGCACAGGATGCATGAATGTGTAGGACAGTTGACAACGAGTAAATGCCATGTGCTGCGATGGAAGATTCCTTGCAAGATTCCATGCAAACTTGTATGACCACCGGCACGTACACTTCTGTGGAAATTTTACTTGACTGCTGGCCAATTTCGTGGATGGTTTGGTTATCAGTGGTTATCTGTGAAAGGTTTCCTACGAGGTGGATATTGTAATTAATCCAAATGACGCAATTATAGTAATTGCAGAATTAGTAAAATTTTTGTGCGGAAATTACGAAAAGCATAATTATAATTAACGAAATAGTTTCCTTCATTGATTTTCACTCAGATTAATTATGATTTCAGTCTTTTCGTTATTCGTTGCGATAATTACGCCTGCAGTATTTAAAGCAACTATATTTTAATAAGTATTTTTGTAATGACATATGCTGCTGCAAATATCATGCAACGGTTATTCCATAGAGAAGCTGCCTTTATCGTGGAAGCTTTCAATAGAACTTGTAGAGAACTTTGCATCGTAGCACGTGGTCTGAAGTTAATTGTGTGTTGAAGGGTGTAGGGTACCTTCCAGAACTCAGTTATGTAGTGTTTCAGTAATTACTACAATTTGCATATCCACTTCGAAAGGGACATTATAGCCATCGTTATTACGTACAACCATAGTTATAGCGCGATTAAATGGATTGGTGTGATTACATTCACCAACATTTATCATAATACTAGCATTAAACAAGTCTCAAGTACGGAACAAGATATTCTTTCTTGCCATGCAGTAAGTGACAGCGTACATAAAGGTAGTTCTTAATGTAGACTTACATTGCGCACTGTTATTAAGACAATTAAAGACCAGATAAATCGATACGATACTAGAAAAGCTAGAAATTCTGAAAGGAGTTGTAAAGAGTATTGTGTTATAGCACTGATCCAATTAATTATCAAAACAATATGCTCCTGATTTTGATCACATTCCGTTCCAACAACAATACTCCTAGTACTCATTAAAATTTTTAAATAGAGACAAACGAAAGTAATTTCTATCAAAATAAAGGCACTGGCTGTTAGACTATGACAGGCAGTGAGAAACTTAGAGGTAATTCCAACTGGTAAGTTTCATTAAATTTGTTATTTGTACATCATGATAACTTCATAGTTCTGTACATAAGTTAATGAAATTACTAATGACTTTATTTAAAAGGCGAGTATAACCATTACTTTGTATCACTAATAAGTTTAGAAAACCAACCTGTGCTTCAGAAAAATATGTAAAAAATTTGCACAAAAGGTACCCAGCATCTGTAACAGATGAGAACATGTATTATATTATGTATGTTTGTACATCTTAGACAGTTGGTAATAGTAGATTGATTATTTGTCGTCGTGTAGGATTGTATAGCATGTTTTCGTTTGTTGTTGTTGTAGTTGTGTGTACGTGTGTGCTCGTGTGCGCTAGTGTAATTATTTCAAGTCCTTTTAATTGTTGAATATGTTTCCAATTCTAGCTTAAATGAAATTTGTGTTTTAAGGAATTATTATTTTTTCTCACACATTAGTGGTCACAAAGTGTAACTGTCTTGAAAGGAGGTTACAGTCTAAGAGTAATGACTTAAAGCCATGTTACAATCGGAATAACCATTAACTACTGTTAGAACAGTGGAGCTGCTGCAATCACACATAATACTATGTAGTAACAACTCCAGTTCATAATCATATAGTAAGACAGCAAACTCATAACCTTTCTATAAGAGAATATATGCGTAGTCTGTTTTGAGTTCTTAGCTAGTCATAAAGGTGGACTATCCTGTGACTATTTTCATCTTGTTTCATTTATCGTATTAAAACACGGGAACCCTCTGGTACTATTATGTGAATTGTAGTAAGTAATGGTTATAGCTGTAGCAATGGATGTGGGTATGGTTTTTGGCTAGTCAGCTTTGCATTTATACGGTTACACCTGTCATGAATTATACAATTTAAAACCTAGATGAAAACGTTTCATTGGCTAAGTAATAGGACATTCGTATAATTTATTTCGAATATTTCAACCGGTGGTGAACAGTAAAAAATTTCCCTATTTGAAGTCAATACGATCTACGAAATTAAATTTGCATAAAATGCAGCCAAAATAGAGGTTAACAAATAATTAAGCGATAACGTGTGTCAACCACACATTAAATCATCTGTGAAAATGTCTACCTACACTGTTAAAAATTTCCGCAAATTCACGGTAATATTTACAGAAAAGTACTGTAATTTTACGGAAGTGGCTTCTGTAATATTTTGTTTACGGAACTTTGTCCATATTGCCAGTTTACGGATGTTTGACAGTAACTTTCCATAAATTCATGAAAATATGTTTGTACAATTTTAAAGCATAATTTACTGTGTTTTTTTTTAAGTGGTATTAATAATCACTATGAATCTTGGATGTCAAATACAAAAGTTGTCTCTTATAAAGTTGATATCTTACCACTGCATGGAACTCAGTCACTCACAAATTGACACTGTGGTTCAATGGTTTGAGCTTCTGCCTGGCAATTAAAAGGTCGTGGGTTCGAATCCCAGCAACTTCGAAAAGTTTTTCAGTTTAGTAAATAGTGCATCAGAATCTCGACGTCACATAGCTAATAAGAAAATGTTGTATTTCTAGAAAATGGAGTGCTAGTAGAATACAGAAACTTACATTTTTTTTGCGGAAAACGGATTGTCCATTAATTTACGAAGGGTTCCATTATCAAGAAAAACTGAGCGTCCGTTACTTTACGAAGATTTCTGGATAATTTTTTGCCAGTACTTTTCCATAATTTCACGGAAATGTTTTCTAACAGTGTACTTGAGCAAACAAAATGTTTAGTTTGCTGACCGAAGCCCGAAATCACAGAATAAATAAGTACTTACAGAAGAGACAAGACATGATTTTTATCGTACTGGTTTTCTCTTTGGATTTCCATGGCGTCGGAGTTCATAGAAGTTTGGTTACCTTGATGTTTAATAGGCTTTATTTTATTATCTGTGAGGAAGTTGATACATAAGTAACGTCACATTTACCATTTCTAAATATGCAAATGAGATACTAATAAATTACAGTATTTCTTGAAATATAAGTGGTTGTTTAAACTAATGTTTCATATCCCATATGGATTTGTTTACACTCCTGTACGCCCCGAGAGCTGGTACGATAACAACAGTGAAACGCTTCCCTTGTCGATTCTGTTAGCATTATGTATTCTGTGCCGCAATGGAACAAACTGTGAAGATATTTTGGGCAGCACTTAACATCTAAGCATTTAGCTCTGGTGAGGGGTGACATGTGAGTATGGAGCGGCATCTGAGTGGAGGGGTGGGGGAAGCGGGAGATCCTCGAGAAAACCCGCCAACCAGCGGCATCGTCCGGCACTATTCCCACGTGCGAAAATCCGTGGACCGACCCCGTATCGCCTTGGTGGGAGGCGAATGTTCTAGAAACTGCGCTAGCCACGGCCCCTGCAACAAATGGGATTTGTTTTGTTGGCTAAACAAAATATGAAGTTTGGCAGATAAAAATTACTAATGCCCGGCACCAAAATATTTAAAAGGTGTAAATCTAAAAATAGTTTGAAATTTTACGAAGTATTTTTGTTGGACCAACCGAACAGTTTCCTTCGATTCAAAACAATGAGTAAAACAAAATAATAATTTCAAAATGAAAATATTTAATTGGCATTATACACACCAAATACGGTTTAATTAAACAAAAACTTTCAGCGTAGCACTCTTTGGCAATCAGAGCTACTTGAGCAATTTGGAGACTTACGATAACAGATATGTGCGGTGAAATAAAGGACATTTTTCATACATTAAAAGCCAGAAATATTTTTCAATTAGTATGAAGCTACTTAATTACAGTAGAACCTGATTGATCCGAAGAGCCATATGTTTCGACTGAATGTGTGAGAAAAATGATAGTATAATGAAGTGTCCTGACACACTCACTCACTCATCAATGCACAGTCCAAACCACTGGACCTAGAACCATGAAATTTTGAGGGAAGCTTCCCCTTGCCCCGTAGGCACCTACTAAGAAAGGATTTTTCGAAATTCGATAATTAAGGGGGTGAAAAGGGGCGAAATGTGTTTTAAAAGAATCCTTGATATCTCATTAACAGGGAATGCTATCATAAATTTTTTAACTTCATAATATTGCCCAAAGAAATGCATAGTGGCAAATTTTTCGATTTTACGAAATTCGAAAATTAAGGGGGTGAAAAGCCGTAATATGTGTTTTTCATTACTCCGTGATTTCTCCTAAAACATTTCAGATAGTGAGGTGATTTTTAAAAAAATGATGCTTTAGTAAATATCTAAAAAGTGTTTTTACAATTTTTCGAAATTCGTCGTTGAAAGCTCTCAAAAAAATAAAACGTATTTTTAAAATTAATCCCGCTTATCTCATTAACCAGCGGAAATATTGAAATGGTTTTTGCTTTAAAATAAATCTTATGTAAATATAAAAATAAGTAATTGCAGGATTTTTCGAAATTCGTCCTTGAAAGCTGTTAAAAATAATTATACCCATTGAGATATCGAGATGATTTTTTGATAAGAATGAAGCTTATGTAAATATCTACAAATCAAATTAAGGTTTTTAAGCAATTTGAAAATTAAGTAGGTGAAAATCAGTAAACTGTTACCGTCTCCCAAAAAATGAGAATGATCACGGATAAACAATTCAACAGTAGTTTCATTTTGCCAACCTACTCATAAATAAAATCTCTTAGGACTGTAGCCTGTACATGCGAAAGAAATATCACGGCCTGCCTTTAAGAATTCACTCAGGTATTGTATAAAGTTTGTGGTTTGGGAGGGGTGGGGTTACGGGTTCGTATCCTGTGCAAGTCTTTGCGATGGGACATGATATGACATCATACGAGCATATTGCGTGCGCACTGAGCTAAGACAATTTATAGTCCACTGTTATTGAGTACGCTAGCTGTTAAGTGCCTTCATCACATATTTTGTCCAGAGTTACGTAATTTCACGCGGGCAACGCCGCAGCCGACCGGCTAGTAATAAATAAAATCAGAGTTTCAATTTTAAAAATCCACTGTAATACTGCAGTAGCAAATTGCTAAACTCGATAAATTACTTACAGTATTATGTCAATTTACCGTAATGAAGGCTTCGTGTAATCTTCCAGTTATTCAGGTATTCAACGAGTGTGTTCACTGCTATGAACATGAACAGTAGGTTGGGGAATAGTAGTCGTAGAGTTTGGAGAGGAAGTTTCATATACTTTCTGTATTGGTGACTGGTATGATCGAGGAATCGAAATGTTATGTAGAAATAGTTTCATCTAACTCTTCACCCTTCCATTTTGAGCTGGAATTGAATAACCAGGAAAGTTTCGCTGAGTAACGTCACGTACTTTATTTCCAATCGGTGTCAAATGTCTGGTCAATATAATAGTTTCACGACCGTTAGGAAGAACGATGTGGGCATATACAGAAGTGCCTTCCCGTAGTATGGCCCGTTCTACAAGGCTTTCATACTTAGAGCGGCTGACGTGGCGCATCATTGCCACTGGTCCTGTAACATTAGTAGCTGTGTAAAGAAGAGATCGTGCAGCATGCAATGCATCCACCAGTACAATCTCCCAGTGACGATAGTCCAGTCCTTTACTCTTCAGTGCTAGTTCGATTGTTTACCATACAGTGCCAACCTTTGTCGCCTTGCCCATCACCTTGCAAGTTGTGTGTAGTAGATCGGTCTGTAGCAACACCAACAGAGTTAATGTTATCTTTCAGCTCTTGAGATATGATCTATGTACTTCTATCATAATAAATGTATGCAGGAGTTTCTAACAGAGAAAACAGCTCCTGAAGTTTAGTTACAACTAAAGTAAAATAAATGTAACTACAAGGAAATGCAACAGGAAAACGATAAAATCCTTCTACAACAAGAAGGAAGTATTTGTTTTTATAAATTTAACTTACAGTAATATTCAAAAAACATTGAAGTGTTTAAATGACTGTACAATATTGATAAGATGAGTTTGAAGTTTACAAATTGTGGCTTAATTTCATTACATGCTTTACAGGAAGAAACAACTCCTCTAATTTCTTCTAAAGTAAATTTTTGCTTCGTATTTAGTGATAAAAGCCTAGTTTCTTCAGGATGACACAGTATTTGATTAAGACCGTTAAGTTTTATAATAGAAGTATCATAAGATAACCGTAAGTTAATGTTAGGTCTGATATGACTTCAGATGTTTCTTGATCCTCATATACGTGCTGACATATCGTTGTTGCACCTATAGTATGTACAAAAGTAGATTTGAAAAGGATACAGACTGATCTTATGTTGTACCAATGGGATGGAGTGTAGATCTAACCACAGACTACCCAATGATGTAATATGTAGTGGTACAACATTGTTGGTATCCCTGGGATGTCTTGAGCTTAGTGGGCGGGTGGTAACACTGTGCATGGTGATGTTGGCAGGCATTCCCCTGGCGGTGCATGGTGGCAGGCCTTCTTCGCGGACGTCCAGTCAGCGCAGTGTTGGCACCTACACGTCCGGCTTCTCGCGACGTCCCAGCAGTGGAGGCAGCCGCGGTGTCCTTGTGCCTGCGTCGCGTGCAGGTGCGGCGCGCGCCGCCGCCATCTTGCTAATCTCGTGCCACCTCACGACCACCACCACGGCGTTCACAGCCGCCGACGATGCGGCGTCTGCCAATGGCGACGACCCACTCCAACAGGCCCCGCGTACCGGTAAACTGTCGTCAGGTGACGTACCGGCGTACGTGCTTACCCTCATACTATCCCCCTCTGTGCCCACAAACCACCTACCACACAGCTTTATGCTATGTTCCAGTCCACCTCCGCGATGCTTAAAAGGAGATTCCGGATGCTCTTCAGACATAACCTAAAATGAAAATAATTTCGCAGTTACAACAAAGTATTTTACTCTCACAATTTAAGATTTCATTTACTTTTGCAGCGACTGGTAACCTTCCAGTGATTGCAAAAGGAAATAGTATATATATTTTAATAATTTATTAAAATTTATATTCGCAGTAACGAAAATGAAATAAGTGTTCCTCATATTCACCTGCCCAGAGCACTTATGTAGCTATGGTGAATTTTAGAGTGCATCGCAGTTGTTATCTCTGCAACTGATGTAAGTTACTATCGAACTGCCTCCTCCCCCTTTTTAGCCATTGAAACTGTTTCATGTCTATTTTTATTAGAGATTTTAATTGTTAGTAACTGGTACTAGTTTATGATGCCTATTTAGTTTTTCCCTCTACTTACTAGGCTGTTCCATAAAAAAAAACATAGAGCAAAGTAAGAAATATTTGTTCCATTCGAGTGGAGATATTTCCTTCATAGTCCTTCCTAAAGTAACAGAAAACTTGCGCAGTTTATAGTAAGATGGCCGCCAGTGTATAGGTATTTTACAGGTCCAAAGTCGAAAGGAGTGGACATTCTAAAGGCGTTTACAAAAACATAGTAAGTATAATCGACACGGTACTATTGGTCACATGATAAGATCTACTCAGTTGTTGGATATTTAATGGTTTTTTCCAAGCGGACATAAATTCCAAAAGTAGTATGTTGGCAGACTGTTTAAAAAATGCAGAAAACTCTGTAGAAAAGGTATAATTTAGTTGCCGATTTGTATTATTAGGCCAGGTTATAACACCGCAGAATATCTTTTTGTATGACCTTTCAATTGTGTACTAGTAATGTAAACGTAGAGGTAATATGTAGGCTCTAGCACAAGGACCTATTTTCTTTGTACCCCAAAAATTTTAAATTTTGGATTTTACAGAAAAAAGTGAAAAATTAGAAAAAACATGGTTTTATTTGAGGCATTTACAGAGGAAAGTGAAACAATTAAAATAAAACACCAATAGTAATAAAAGAGTTGTACTAGAGGTCTGTAGTAAAAATCTAATTGTTAAGAAAAATAATTTAGTTTAAAAACAGTAACTTTAAAAAATAATGAAAAAATATCGATAGTTTTTAGAGGGTGATGCAGCACTCTTAAATTTTTAATCAAATTTAAAAATCATAAAAAATGAGCATGCGTCCAGTTTTTATTTGTTTAAAATCTGATAAAAATGTTTCCTTACAAATAAACACAAATACAGAAAGAAAATCTTAGAACAAAATGTATATTGCCTGGAATGTATTTAGATTTTAAAAAATATACCATTTTAAAAGGGAAAATTAAAAAAAAAAATACGAGAGAAGACAATTAAAGGCGATACTTGTAAAAATAATATAAACTAAAAAAATATAAAAAGTAATTTAGGAAGTAAAATCCATAAAGGTCTTCCCAAAAAAATATTAACATAAAGTAAAAACCAATGTTTGGAGAATTTTTATATTTTTCACAAGATTTTATTGCAAAAGAAAAACCTCTATGAGAAAAACAAATTAAATGTAACATTTGTAAAAATTACTATAAACTATACCTAGATAGTCACATAAAAATTAAAAAACATTAAAATACTTGTGATTATAAAAAGAGGCCTATGAAAGTAATTTGAGGCAGAGCAATAATTAATTATATATACGTAACTTTTGAAGAATGGATGCAGATTTTCTTTTAAATATTGTTACAGTGTCTATAGCGGAGTATAATACTAAAGGTAATAATTTAGAAATAAATAATTTTCCGAAAACATTGCAAGATCATGTACGGGACAGTTATTATAATATTTTTTGAATTTATGATTTTAGGTAATATTAACTTAAAATATAATATTAATTATGAAATTCAATATTATTTTCAATTCAATAAACATATTTTTTATAACGCCTCATTTAACTCTACAAAACATGATCCAAATCCATTTGGAACAATTATAAAACCGTTAGTTGTATGTATTGTTATTTTATTCAATATCTAAAAACGATTTCAGTTAAGGAGATAGGTAATTTATATATATATATATATATATATATATATATATATATATATATATATATATATATATATGTATATATATATATATAAAGATTTTTATAAAAATTAATTCAACATTTGATTTAGTATTTTGATACAGTTACAATTATTTGTTCATTTTTCTTACAAATTGACTTTGTTCTTTTACCTTTTTTTAGGAAAATCGATTGCATCTTTATCAATAAGATTAGTTGTATAATTTAAAGTTTCTCGAATTTGTCTTGATTTCGCTATTTCTTCTTTGTGTTCATTAAAATAATATAATAAATGTAATGAATTTTAATCTTTATATATATATATATATATAAAGTGTATTTAAAAATCATTTATATCCATAATATAATTCATGCTACAAGGAACAGCAGTATATTTGAAGACCTCATTAGTATTGGTATTAACTTTTCTTTGGATTATCAAACAATTGATTATATGAAAAAATATTTTTACAAAAATATTTCTAATAAAAATGAAATATTTTATCATTTTTTAAAATTTAGATTTCTGGTTAAAATTAACAATTCTTGTCAATTCGTAATATTTTCCTAATGCACCAATATCCTCAAGACCAGTTATAATTTTAATATTTATTACAATTATATAAAATCATATATTTTTGTACACCAATCAATTAATTTTTGATAAGTTGAACACCGAATGAATCAAAATAAACAGTTGAAAATAATTTTAGATATCAAACACAATCCATTATCATTATCACGGTTTTATATTTTCTAAATTAATTATTCCAAAATGATTTAATTTTAGTTTAATATCTTTAGTTTCTTGTTTATAAATATCCTTGCAACTAACACCTGCTAAATACGAATACATTTTTTAATTTTAATTAAATATTCTATATCTAAATTAGAAAGCCTTTCCATTATGAGTAATTTATATTTAAATAATTTGCAAATAGGAAAATATAAAAAAATGGTAAATTGCATACAACACAGAATTACTATTTTAAACAATGTTTAAATAAATGCAGATATAACAAAAGTAAACCGTTATAAAATGGCGAAGTTACTCAATTTTAAATAAAATCCAAAAAAGAGGGATTTTTGCCAATTATTCCATTAATTGCTGGTATTGCTTGTTTAGCTTCGGCTGCATCATCAGTAGTTATCATCAGTTAATGATAAAAACACAATGATAAATTAACTTCCCAAAGAATGACACAACATTATATTCTAGAAAAACAATGTTCAGAATGCAAACCAATACAAGTAAATTCATTAGTATGTGAAGCTAAACAATTAACGGGAGGGACAATTAAGTTAAAAATAATCTAACAAAAAACGTAAAGCAATATCACAGAAAAAAACTACTTGTTTATAAAAAAAATGGGGGAGCTATTACACAAAATAAGAAAGTAGCCAAATCTAGAGGAATAACAGATAGAGAAAAATTAGAAAAATTATTTATAATGTCTTGTAATCTTGAAATTTAACTATTTTAAACAATTTCTAAAAATTTAACTATTTTAAATTTCTGTTCTAAAGTTGAGATTAAAAAAAAATGCTAATAATAAAATGTTTGAAGGTATAACTTATTCAATAAATAAATAACCTTTTCAATTTTATTTATCTGGGCACAATTACGCTGGTCCTGGTAAAAATACGTTATTAAGTCTTGAAAATGATTTAGTTCCAGTTAATAAAGTTGGTAAATCAACATTAGGTCTAGTTCCAGTAAATAAAGTTGGTGAAGCTGCATTATTTCACAACATTGATTGCCACGAAAAAAAAAAAAATATTGAGGATAAACATAAAGCTGATAAAATATTAGAAAATAAAACTAAACAATTATTTAATTCTTCTAATAATTAAAAAAATGAATCCGGTGTAGTTTCAAAAATAATGAATGCTAAACAATAACTCGGTTTAGGTATTAAAGAACATGTAATTATTTTTTAAGAAAAGGAATTTTAAATAAATAAAACATGTCGAACCCAATTCTCAAACATGATTAAAAAATCCAATTTTAATTTATTCAATGGATTACATTGGCTGAATTGTACGATAATTAGAAACCCTGAACTTACTATACATTATAATTTAATAAATACTGAATATAAAGAAAATTAAAATTTTTATAAAAATTAATTCAACATTTGATTTAGTATTTTGATACAGTTACAATTATTTGTTCATTTTTCTTACAAATTGACTTTGTTCTCTTACCTTTTTTTAGGAAAATCGATTGCATCTTTATCAATAAGATTAGTTGTATAATTTAAAGTTTCTCGAATTTGTCTTGATTTCGCTATTTCTTCTTTGTGTTCATTAAAATAATATAATAAATTTAATAAACGATCATCTGGCATTTTTTTAAAAATAAATAATATATGTCTTATTTATAATTTTTAATTGACTTCTTTTCCTAATTGTTTAAATATTAGTTTAATTATATTAATTTCTTCCATTGATTTAAAATGCATGTATTTGTTGTTTATATTATTCGTAAATTTTTATTAAACTTTATATATAATTTTGTGTTTGTTTTAACGCTTTTAAAGCCTTATTGACAGTAATGTTTTATACCACTACTTATTAATTGACTAATGTTTTTTTAGATATGTCTAATTTGTGAGCGACTTCTTCGAGAAAATTATATATTTTAGCTTCAGCTAATACATTTATTTTGGTATTCATTAAATGCATTTTCCCTTTTTCTTCAATATGTGCATGCAAGTTTCTATTTCTTTATTTTAAATTTGTCATAAGTGATTTGAATTATTAAAAAAAAATAGATTTAAAATTACTCTAAATTGTAAACTATATACTATAAACTATAAACCGTAAGCTATACACATAAAACAGAGAAAATTATATATAAGAATAAATTCAATAAAGTAAATTATGAATTAGAGGATGTCTTTGGATTAATTAAGCTTCCATTATCTGTAAATGGAAGAACTAAAAATTATTTAATTAGTTTTTGTTTCAACAAAATTGAATCAAATACCTATATAATTAATGAAATAAAATTTTATATTTGTTGTGATTCAATTGCTAGGGATTTTTTAAAATTACCCATCTAAATTTTAGCAAATACGAGTATAAAAGCTAATGATATAATTTAAATTATTAAATTGCGAGGTTTTTATATTAGTTTTAATGGAGTAAGATCTGATGTTTACATTGAAATTGATACAATTAATTATCAAAATGGGGAAATTATTCATATATCTCTATTAACAATTAATTATTGAATGACTGAAATTGATAACAATTGAACCAAACTTTTATTATTCTCCTAATCAAGGGTTTTGACATGTTGAAATTACAATTACATATATTTGTGGTAAACAGATTAATATACAAAATTTTCGATTAATATAATGTTTTATAACTTTTTCCAAACATGATCAATTTTTTCAAATTTTTAATCGATTGTAATTATTATACTCGTGATATGTTTTTTTAATTTATTTGTACATAATATTAATTTTGATCATGCTAAATCGTTATATGAAAAATATAATGATTATGAACTTTTTAAAGTAATAAATCAAAACTAAATAAATAATTAAATAATCCTAAATCAGAACAAAACACTGTTGTCGAACAAGTAAAGGTTAAAAATTAAGAAATTATTCAGGCTAAGAAGTTTAGTATTGAGGTAATTTTTTGGATAGTGAAATTATATTAAGAATTGATAAGACTAAATTAAAAAAAAAGATGATTTAAAGTTTTGCCCAAATTGAAGATAAGTCAATAATTGATTCTAGTAAATAAATAACCTTTAATCTGAAAAACGAAAACTTTAAATCAGACTAAAGATAAAGATGAAACAGTAAATGATTCAAGTAAATAAATTAATTATCTTAAATCAGAAAAACAAACCCTTTTGATTCAAATTAAATATAAAGATGAATTTAGAAATACTAACTTAAATTTAGAAAGAATTAATGTGGAATTAAAGTAAAATCAGATAGAAAAGATTTTGAAATTAAATAAAATTAAAAAAAAAAAAGAGGAACAAGTAAATAATCTTAAAACAGAAAAGCAAGAAGTAATTGTTCAAATTAAAAATAGCGATAAAATAATAAATTTGTGTGGTTTTGCTGCGAACATAAAAAAGAAAAAAAAACGAGTTTAAAGTCTTAAAATCTGAAAAACAGAAACTTTTAAAACCAAATTGTTAAATATAAAAATAATAGTAAAATAAATAAACCAAGTTCTCCAGATATTAATTCATTTTAACCTGAGATATGAAAAATTAAAATAGTTCAATTAAACATAGTGAACCTGAAATACAAGTATTATATTTTAATATAAATCAATAATGAATATGCTGTAAAACATTATTAAACTATAATTGTGTTCTAAAAAACTAAGTTGATGAAATATATTTACAATATAATCTAATGTAAAATAACATTTTTAATATATTATATTTTTTAAATTTACTATAAATAATAACTTATTTTTATTAACTTTTATTTATTATCTGTTAGATGATCACCCCACAGTAATATATTACTATATTTTCAAGAATAAATATTTTATCTTCTTTGACATTTAATTCTCTTTTTCTAGATTCTATTGAAAATAGTTTGTGTTTTTGGCTGTTTATAAGACTCATATTTGTATACAAAAAATAATTGTTTAAATAATCGATTTTATGGTCATAAAAGTAATCTCATCTTAACTGTGGAATTTTTTATACTGTTTACTCGTTTTTAAATATCACTTTAAACATTTATAGCGTATATATTAGATTTCTTTCCAATATATTTCATTATTTTCATCTCACCAACATCTTTTTGGTTTATTAGTGGTATCTTATCAATATTATATTTTTTTATGATCCAAAGATTCAAAATTATAAATTATATCTTTCATGTCGTAGTAAAAATCGTTCGTTTTATGTGATAAATAAAATAGTCAGTGTCTATATAACACAGTTAAATTTTATTCTCATATTTTGGTTTCATAACATTATAATGAAGATCATACATTAAAGTTTTTGGTAACTCTAATATGGTCATTCCGAAATATATTGGTTTGTTAAAACATAAGTTTATTTTATTCATATGTATTCCAACTAAAAATTCAGTAAACATAAGTTAGATTTTTAAAATATGGTGTTGCAATTAATTTTTAACCTTGTTTAGAATTCGTACATAATCTAATATCTACTTTATTTATAATATGTTCTATTATTTTGCCAAAACTGAATTATTCATTAATTTATAAAATTCCTTTTCAAAACTATTTTTGGCGTTTATTCTCATTTCTGTATTTAAATCAATATATGATTTAATCCAATTAGATTGTTTAAATTTTAATACTCTGAGTATTTTTTTTTAATTTCATTCCTAAACATAAATATTGATTGAGCTTTGCATAATGTAATTCATATTTTTTATTATTTATTTTTGTTTGTATTTTTATTGTACACATCTATAGTGCTGGCCAAACAGTCTGTTACATAAATAATTATTTAATACAATTACCAAAAATAAACGATTTAAATTTAAAACAAAAGTAGAAGATAATGACAACTAAAGAAATACAGTAAGTGATCTACAGAAAGTAATGTCTTCGAGAGAAAAGAAATGACGCGATTTTCCTACCTTTTAGCCTCCGTCTCTCGGATACACCACATACTCGAACACTTTTACTTACAATTATTATGAACTGACGATCTAACTGTTTTGGTAAATGGATCAAAATTTATATTACATAAAGTATTTAACTTTTTTAGTTTTGATCCTTCGGGTATTTTATTTTCGGGAGCAAGAGGAAAGTCTTTATGTAAACTGCGTAATTCTTTCGCATATTCTAAATCAACTTCTCAAATACAACCAATATTTAAACATTTATATTAATTTTTTTTTGTTTTCAATAATCCAAATCATTCGGTTTGTGATATTTCCCATTCAAAATCACCAAATTGTAAATAATGCCTCATTCCCCAACCGTATAAATTATTCGTGTCTAAGTATTTTATGTAGTAATTTTCAATTTAGGATTATAATTTCATATATTTACCATTTGTTTTCGAATATCTCTTATAACATTGGTATATTCCACCTCTTATACTAATTTCAATGATTAATATTTTGTCGTAATATGTTAATAATTCTAATTTTATTTTAGTGTGTTTTAACATCGCGTCCCAAGCTCCTGCTAGGGCTGTAAAATACCAAGCAGGGTCTAATTTATAAGTTTGTAAACAAATGTCTCTTTAAATTTTCAAATATATTGGCTAGTACTGAAATGTCAGTTTTTGTTATATAATTCAGTACATTCGCCTAATTTTTAATATTAAATGTTTTCCAAACTTTTTATGCAAATTTATGATCTTCATCAGCAATATTAGTTTTATTTAAATTATTGTAAAAAGCATTTTTGAGGCATTTCAGTTTTATCAAATTTTTCAACAGAATCCATGTAATCATATGGATAAACACCTATATTTTTATAACAATATCTAAATTTTATTTTGAATAATATTTGATATTTCTTGAAATTGTTCTTTACATGGATTTTTAGATAATGAATCTACACAAGAAATCATAAAGTTAAACGAATCAATAAATCATAAATTTACTCCTACTTTTATGTGTTTCGTGAAGGAAATATATTTTTTTCTTCGGTGATTGGAATTAAATCAATTCTATTTTTATTTTCGTATATACCATAATGTTATATAAGTAAATGTGTATTATTTCCTGATAAACTATGACTAATAACAGGAATAAAATGTGGATTTTGATAATTTAAATTACAAATTTTGTGTTCACTCCTCTTAAATTTCCCAGATCGTGAATTTTTACAGGATTGCTATATAAATGTTTTTACATATATGACAATTAATTATAGTTTTATAATCAATTTCTTATTTTTAGCTAGCGGAATTACTGATATTCTATTTTCGTATATTAAAATATTTTTTGCTTCTTCAATTTCAGCAAGAACACTAGATGCAATTTTCCTTTGCAATATACCAGAGATTTGTTATCACAATTTTTATATTTTATGTAATAACAATAACTTCTTGGTTCGTGTTTTTAAAATTTTTTGTATATAACCTTTCAGGATTTGATTCAATAGTATTTATTTTATTTAATAAACATTCAAAATCAGCACATGTAACAAATGGTACTTTTAAAGAATGATCATAGTTCCAAAACATTAGTATATTATTTTCTTTGTTCGGGAGAACTACTCGAACACCTTCGTGTTCTCTGCAGTCTTTTTCATGCTCATGTAATTTAACTTCAGAATAAAAATATTGTAAATATTTATCGCAAATATGTACTGTAAAGTGAGGTTACATTGCATCCTTATTGGTAACTTTGCACCATTAGATTTATTTCGTTATATGTTAGAATTCCAGGATAATAGTTACTGTTAAAGTATTGTTTATTATCAAGCCTATGAATGGCGAAGTCTTCAACAATTTACGATTCTGCAAACCTTTACTTACAACAAAAAATGTAGTGCAAAGTAACCCCAAAATTCGGCAATGTATATTTGTCTAATTTTTTTAATGTTGTGACTCAATTAGTCTAGAAAGAACTTGTATCCAACAATAGTGATCATTTTTTAAATTTTTTTTACCTATTAGATTATTTGTAATTTTTAGTGGATAACATACCTATACACCCAGTTTCATTTTCTTAATTTTTTCTTTGCATACGTAAAACATTTATAGAAATATTAGTTATTTTTTCAAATAGTTGTATTTTATCTAATAACATTGGAAATTCAATACCTTTTAGCGCTTCATCAAATTCGTTTTCTTATTTTCTATGATAATTACATCTATCTGAATTTCTTTCTACTGGATGAAGAGCTGATAATATAGACCATAAAAAGCATTTTTGATACTTATTTGTAACATTTTTATCTGCCTATTTTTTTTAAATAATTATATTTATTTGTACTTAATGCTAAATCAATCATTCTATTTATAACCCATTGAGATCCTTGAAAATTCAAATGTTTCCAATTCAGCTAAAACTTTAATTTACCTTATCCATAATAATCTTTTAAATCAGTTGCTTCTAAAATAATATTATTTCCACCTTTAAAAAATGGGTCGTGATATTCACCGCCATTATTTGGCCCTCTCTTATACAATATTAAAAATTTTAAGTTTACTTTTAAATAATTTTTCTCTAAATGCTCTTTTATTTTGTTTATTACAATTTATTTTATATCATTAAAATAATATACTATATCTATGTAATCATTTATGTCTTTAATCAATTGTTAATGGCTGTTTTAACTCCATATATTTAAGATTATCATTTATTGTATAAATTTTTAAAATATTCTACATTATAATGTTCAGATAACCCATTTTCGAAATATTTGTTCGTAAGAAAATAATCTGTAGACGTTACTATGCATCCTTAAATGGATGTGCATGCATATAATGTTATTTAAAAGATATTAATAATTCTACAAAAACTTTCCTTAGCCACGCTGAACAGTTTACCGGAAGAATGTCCACCTGCTGAAGTTCTTTCTGTCACTTTAATAGTGAGTTCGGAAACCTACCGATGATATCCGCGGTAAATACAGATTTTTGGAAACAAATGTATACGTAAATTTGGTTGCATAAACGTATTAGTGTATTCTACCACCTTTGATGTAACTGAATCTAGTGGTGCGTACCTGGACATAAACTGATGTGTTTTCGAGCAGGACCGTGAAAATATGTTCAAAATGTGAGTTTTTGTATGTAAGCATACAGACGTGTGGGCATGTGTGTACATGTATGAATGCAGATAAGATAATGAGCGTAAGCTCTTATGTACATTGCAAGGGCGTATACTGAGTATGTTTTGGAGAATTGGTCAATCGGTACACACCAAAAAATTCGCAGTTTTATATCATCTCTTAATGACTGTAACATGTAGTAACGTGACGTAATCCAGTGGTTGGCGACCGGTTGTAGTGTGGTTGTTATGTAAGCGAGCTCTGGGATGGCTCATATGGATTACATGTTAGGCTAGAAGATACATGAACAAGCTGGCTGATGTAGCTGGATTGGGTACAGCACCAGTTGTTTAGGCCACTCTAATGCCACATGTGTACGCACACATACAATAATAACGATAACATAAACAAACTGACACTTGCAAGGTCTGCCTTGCTCTTAAGTGCCACTGGGAGTACCAATAAATAAATACTCTCGCTTACCGATTGATGTATTAATATTGGCAGACTGATTATCGCATGAGAATCACACAATACGCAAAGTTAATCAGGCCCCAGCCTATGCTTGCTGGATATGTTACGTGGTACAAAAGTGGAGTTGAGTCGTTGGGTTAGGGAGCCTCTACTCCAGGCACGAAGCACAACGTTCCAGAAAACTGCTTTAACTACCAATTGGAAATGGTTGGTACATAACATAAAGTACCTAACTCTTACAGGCCACGTTGTCAATAGCCAGAAACTTCCTAAATAGGAAAAATTAATCAGCCCAATTGTGAAAATCGGATCATGATAAAACGGTCCACATGACGACACCCACAGGCATAAAATATTATGAATGCACCCTTGGTCACACATGGCATACATGATGCATAATGTCTGTTGTGATTGAGACTACGTCTGGTGCACTATTAAAATTATTTTTCATTCCAAATGTGAGGCATTGTGAAAATCACACACGCATTAACCACGAGTGTACCACAAGTATTCTTATTATACTCAGGTGCTTGTGGGTTGCAGTCTACTTGTGGCCGTGTTTTACCAAGCCAAAGCTGTACCTCTGAGCTACCAAGCCACACATATTTGTAAATGCTTTTACTTAAATATAAGGTTTACGGTGTATGTTCCTTACAGCAATTATTCCCATCTTCTTAGGCCTGATATTTCCTTTTTAAATGTCTTAAATGGTACAATAAACACGCAATACTAGTTTTTTGCTGACAAAATTTGAAATTGACTATTTTTAATTAAGTAACTATTGCTTATGACTAAATAAATTATCAATGTAGGCTTATAATATGTTTATGTTTCTAATATTCATAATACTTCATAACCAGCACGTATAACACAGACTTTTATATTTCAATGGTTCGCCATGTTAATTTTCGACTTATTCCATAGTTAAACCTACCTTTCGTCTGGACTAAAAGTTAGACCAGACTATCACAAGATGATCCTCGGACCAGCGTTAGTCCGCATCTATGAATACAACAAAAATAGCCCGAGGATGATCCCGCACTAGTCCGGGTCAAACACAACTATGAATAAGGCCCTCTATGTACTACTGATTTGTCTGGTGCCGCATATCGTCAGTGTTGTCAATAAAACAATATTTTCGGCGGGAATTACAAAATATGAAGTTAATTATGGCAGGACAAAAAATCTTTTTTTGAGGCAATAGTGCCAAACCAGTTATCTATTTATTTATATATTTGCCATGTATTTGTATTTATGTTCATTTTATGCCTGTTTATAGTCATTGAAGCATTCGTTTTTTGCAGTTTGCAGGACTGAAATAATATTACGAGGGTTAATCATATCATTTTAATCGATAGGAATATTGCTGACATTTTTCTGAAAGAAATTGTAGTTATTTTCGGAAACTGATAACTGAAATAAATGTTCGGAAGTTACAGTTCGTTTCGTATTTGTGTGATTCGTACATGTTGATATTCAAATATGCCCCTGAAAGACATATTTCGACAAATATTTATTTATTTAATGTAAGTCCCACACATTCAAAAAATCAGAACTCATTAAATTCTGAATGGGCGTCTAATTTCATTGTCCTTCATCAATTGTTTTTAGGTTAGTTAGTACTTGCACTGGATTATTTGCATCGTGCAAAACGTGGTTTTAGAAACTTATGTCAAATAAATATGAACGTAGTTAGAGAGGCAGATCATTATGTTTGATATACCGTACCTAGCCACAGCTCGCTATTTCTTCGCGAAATGGCACAAATAAGACTACTCCTTACATGTGTGAAGTAGGCCTGACCTAAAAATATTGTTATGTTATTATGCTCTAAGTATCATTGAACTAAGCCCTTAATAGGTTTACCTTATTCCAAAAGATATCATTTTTCTTAGAAAATATGTTATCCAATATGTTTTTATGTAATGTGGTAAAACAGTTTGGCCAAGACATTTGGGTGAAAATCCAAGATTGAGGTAGGCACATTTCCTAACTGACACAATTCATGGAGAATGTTACACCACATATTAAAATACACACTTACACTTCTCTTGCATAACACCACGAAAAATATAAACGACATCTACGGTGTAATTCACAATTATATATGTCTGACGAGCACATGAAACAGCCAGAATTATACAGTTGGCTAAACGATTTGAAATCTTAATGATCTCTTAACTATTTCATTCGTATAATAAGTGATCTGAAAACATAGCAAAAGACCATTGGTCAAGTTTAACCTTGCTGCATATATATAGTGAATACTTCTAGACAACGAACAAAACAAACATGGTTATTGTTTCGTTTTCTGCCTTAGGGTGGTAATCTTAAACATTTTCATTTGCGGCCCTCAAACGAACCCACAAACTCCACTCGCTCAAGTGTTGCTTGAGAGAGAAACAGCCCGTAAACAACATTCAAATCATTTAGCAGATTCTTAAACCAAAGCTAGGTTGGGAAAGCTTTTCTTCGACCAGAACAAATAAAATGGTGGGGTCAAGTGTTTCGAATGCGAAATCGTGCGTCGTATTTATTTTTAAATATCCTATAAAACATAATTAAATGCTACAAAGAATGTTAATAATATGGAATTTATGGAGATAGAATGTTGAAAAACAATTGTGAGTAGCTGAAATATTAAAAGTTCACTGTATAAAACAGCTACAATTCAATTTTAAAAATAATGTAAAACATTAGTAATAATGCGTTAGTGCAGACAGTAAAATAACATATAAATTGTTAAGATTAATGGACTGTTTGCTTCAACCGAAAAAGGATAACGCAATCTATATGCTAGTCACAGTACTAACCAAAATTTACTTTTCTATTCTCTAATAACACATTGCCATTTTTGTTCCAAAGTATTTTAAATTTTACATCTATTTTATTTGCACCACTGAAAAACTTTGCTTGTTGAATCATTCGCCGAGTACATCAATCCCACCTCAAAATGCCACTCGTGCACGATCATCGAAATTGTTTAAGAAAATGATACGCAATTTTGTCAAGTTACGAACAGGTTGAGAATAGGTAATGTTTGCGAGTCCACACAACAGTATTCAAGACGCAAAAGACCCGCTAATTGCGTTCAAGAATCCTATTTTTAAGCCAGTAAAGATGCACACTGGATGCGCACTGGTTGCTTCACGTATTCTCCGCGCAAATCGACTATGAATACCAGCCGAGGGGTTCACGCTATCAAAAACGTAAGCACTAAAACTTAAGCAGTGGGCCTTAGCAATTTTTCCGCCACATTGATTTGAACAGAAGATACACAATTGAATTGTTACTGCCTAGTTCTTAAGTTCAACAGTGGAAATCGTAAGTTTAACCACTCATTGTAAGGGTTGGTATTCTCATGATGCCATTTGTATTTCACTCAACAACAGCCATCTTGTTTTAACCTATAAAATACGCACAATGTGGCATACTTTTTAAGAAAAGAAATGTAATTTTTGTTATTTTTGAACGATTCTTGCAATGAGGGCGAGTTACAAACCAAACAAGTATTTTGGACATATTCCATTATAGCAATAACATTTGTCCAAAATGCTTCTTTATTATGTAAAAGAAGTGTAATTTTCCATGTAATTAAGGTTTTCTATTGTAAATTCTATAATAACAACTCAATGACTATTTCCTCATTATTTTTCTAAATATTTTAACTCGAGCCTTCGGTATAAACAATACAGCTAAAATTTCAATACTCAAATTCTGTTCCTATTGGCTGAACGTAGGCATTAACCTCGCTAATGTGTGCACCCATTGCGACTACACTCCTTACTTCTTAAGTCTACTTCTTACTTCTGAAGTTTTTAATTGTATAAACCCCAATAAACACTAATACTAACTTTTTACATTATGAAACATACGAGTGTACAGTGTGGAACTTCGTACAACAATATTTTCTTTACATAGTATACTCTAATATTATTTTGCTTTTATTGTTCTAACATATTACTGGCTGAATGTGTAACTTGAGTTCATCGTCTATTTGCCTTTGAAATTTATAAGCTCTCTTTAGATGTAGGTACATCCACAGCGTATTCTAGTCTGCATATGTTTGTTTGACAAGTGATATTCTTCTGTATCTGCAGAGTCTAAGTTTCATTTTTATCACATTTTTATTGTTATTACTTTTAAAAATATACTCTATACTACCTTGTTTACATTTTCATTACCTGGATAGTCAGAGTAGCATTTGAGCAATGTGTTATGTTTTTAGAACATTTGTTTCAGAAGTCTGAAATATCAAAATCTGCCTCTATAGTTTCATATTTATCAACTGAACACTTTATAAGCACGTTTATTTGATAATTCTTACAACCTGACTTTCCCCCCAAGTGATAAATATTCAGCAATCATATGTAATCAATATTTTGTAGGTAAGTAATACAATTTAATTAAATAAATATATAAATTTGTGAATTAATAATGCTAAAATAAAAATAACAGCGTTGTAACAGAATTCATATTGCAGGGAGAGACGATGCAGCAAAAAAATAATTATAAAACAAAAAATGATGATATATTCAACAAAGATGCATAAAACAATCGAATAATAATGCTGAGAGCCCAACAAGTCCCTATTTTCCAAATTTGCTGCAATCAGTGAGGTTATGTGACATTATAATATATCCATGCAAATTCTGAAATTGCAAAAAAAAAAAAAAAAAAAAAAAAGTGGTTTCTGACATGGCTCTTGTCACGTGTTCTGTTGCTTATTCCGATACCTCAAATAAATAATTCTGAATAAGCAGTTATCACTGCGGTTAATTTACAAGCTTTGGCTTCAGAAGTGTTCAGTCGGCAATAACTTAGCTAAAGTGGCATAGCGATCATCTATTAACACATTGTAATACATGGCAGTGCAGAAAGACTAACTCGATAGTGGAAGTTAGTAAAGACCAAACTAAGTAAGATAAAAACATGGTTATCCACAAACAGTACACATGATACAGATTTACATCAACACTCTTTTAATATCACGTCTTCCATTGTTGATACAACAGTATACAGTAGTTCCCCATAGCTACCTCAAATTACAAGTGTACATATACTCACCCTTAATGTTGAAATACCTAAAGAAATAATAACACACAAAGCTGTTTCAACTAATAAATTTACTTGCAAGGCAATAAAAACCAAAGAAAATTACTCGATCAGTATTTCAACAATATGACTGCAATTTTTAAAGTGTGTGGAAGCATATCTGCATTATGTGTAGGCTACTATTTGTGGATACCTAGTATCTTGCATCGGTTGGTTTCTATTAAAATCCTTTGTCGGGGAGATGATCCCTGATTGATGACCTTGTTGTTGACCAGACACGAAGTCCACTTATATAAAAACATATCTGGGAAGTCTCTCTGCACCTTCATTGTTATATGTTTTATTTTATGAATTGTCCAAATTATTTCCCCAGCTTTTGATGTTTAGAGTTTAGACAATAGAAAATTAGTAACGGGGAATTACAATTTTGAGAATACCAATTTCTTTAAAAATCATAATGGCATGCAAACAACTGTTCCTTTAGCGAGTGGTGCAGTTTTGTCAATAATGAAGGCGAGCTTAACCTGTGGTGTGCGAGTGTTGTGAAACCTAAGTGGCAAGATGGCTGTGGCGATATTTCCATTAGCGTGCAAATAAAATTCTGTGTACATATTGTTACACAGTAGCATAACTAGGATCTGAGCACTTCTACTGGCATGAAACTTCACTTAAATAATAACATAATGCACATGTATTCCCTGCATTGTTTTCAATAATTTCACTCGCAGCAGACAGGAAAAAATTGGATCGAATAACTGTTATTAGTTTCAGAATGTACACTTCTTTCCTTTCTTTTCCATCGCAAGAACCCAGTGGTAAAGTGTAACTACAGTTGTGTAAATTAATTTTGGTCAACCATTAAGTTGTTTTTTATTATGATATGTTTAATTTCTTTTGAGCGGTTAAAGCAAACTAGCTTGGTTCTTCATAGCGCCTAGGTTAGCACTAGCAGCCACTCTAAGTTTGCATTTTTCAATCGTCAGTAACCTTAAACTGACTGTTTTTCTATGGTAGGATCACACAAATATATAGCATTCCACATTACCTGTAATGCCAAACAGCATTTCCATTGCTTTTTATTGGTGTGCATAAAGTGATCTGGCTATTTCAACCATTAACAGTTGTTCTTCTTCATGCTCAGATTATTATGTGTGTGTGTGTGTAGCTTCCACTTTGGAAGTTGTTAACAAGATATTTTAATGCTGTGGTGAACAAAAATTATATAAAAACATTTATGGGATATTTAATATGATTTTTGTGACTGAAATCATTTTAAACAATGCAATAATTTAAAATAATGCAATGTGCATTTGTAACAATGTGATTGAAAAGTATTTTTTTTTTACTATTTAGTAGAAGTGTATCAAACCTGTATAATTTGCGCTTATGTGAAGTACCCATACACTGACAGTGTAGATAGTTTCACAAATTATGATAAAATTTATTTTAAACCTTTCAGATATAAACCACGTAAGTAATTTTTACTAAAATAATAGTTTTGTAACTTGGTAGCACATTATTTACCATATAGCATTCTTTGTATTCAGCAGTTAGCAGAGTATTTTAGCTGTAGACTTTATGGTGCAAATCGCCTTAGATAAAAAAATAGGAAGATAGAGTAAGCTTTTAGACAGCTAGTCTAGCATTTAGTTTCTTTAATTTGTACCACTAAATGCTAGTTTATTTTTTATTTTCGTAGTTGCTGTCACAAACTCGTATTACAGCATGTTCAGATTTTTACTATAAAAGTAATACAATAGTAAAATATTGGTTTCTTAATTAGTGGATACATTTGCAGTATTAGGTGATATATGAGTTATTTTTTTTACCCAATACACAATTTGTTTAAGGATGGGGCCTTAAAATACAGTACAACTGAGACATTTCGGTTAATGCATTTTAAAAATACATAGTTACATTACTAAGGGCAGGAATCACTTCTCAAAACTAAAATATTTCTGTGGTAAAAAGAAATACTAAGCTGTTAACGGCCATGCAATATTGGTAGACATAATAATGTTGATAAATCGACAAAATCCTGCATAACATGCACTAAAACTAAATTTTTCAATGTGTTACACATCAAGAGTTCATTTTGCTACGTGAAAATTAAATATACAATTACATGGCTGAAGTATTTAATTGAAATAATTTTCGTAAAATGTTTGTCATTAATCACATTCCACAGGACGAATATGCATGAGTAGCCTTTATTACTACTTCCAATCCTTGTAATCGAAAGAACAAAACAGTTGTCTGTAATCAAGCTTTTGAATTATCTGTTAAAGAAGTTCAAATTATAGTAATGTACTTTAAGATTTAAACAAATGAATTTGTTACTGCTAATGTCGGTTAATTCTCCAAGGACGATGAGCAACTCTACAGAAATGTTGAGGTCAACCTGTAATTTTAAAACGCTGGCAGCAAAACTTATCGTTTAATCAACAAGAATGGTGTTGGAATTTCTTCCACGTCATGTAGCACATTGAAAGAAACTTGCATCACATCAAGTCGTTTCACATGTCACTATACGAGCCCTGCACAAACTTAAAATGTTAAAGTAATAAATAAATGAACACCACAGCGTACACTATTTTCATACTTGCAGTAAAGAAACATTTGTATATTAATACATGTATTAAATTTTTTATGAATTTCTACCGTAAACCTCTATGTGAGTGTAAATGAGCTGGAACTGGCCCTTTAAACAAACAGAAGGCTCCACTTAACCTGAAGTTGTAAAGAACAAAGTGGCCCAGTTAACAAACAGGCCCCCAGATAACCAGGAGACCACAAGAGATATCCAGGCTGATAACCAGGACGTAGGTGACAAGCCGGTCGCAAATAACCAAAACATATCAGCAAGTCGAGCATAGTACTTTTGTTCGAAACTGTCGTAACTCCGACGTGTCGCTGGAACGACGCTTGTGTCAAGACGGCTGCACGAAAATGCGAGCATGGATCGTCGAGTCATAACGCTTCTGTCAGAATTATCGAGTCAATTGAACAATGATTCCAAAGAGAAATATATGCGAAGGTTGGTACGAAATTTGTAGTAGTGAAGCGTTATTTTTGTGTGTTCGGCCAATAGAAAACCTCCGTAAACAAAAATATTAAACAGCTCCTAACCAGTATTTTTTGCAAGTGACACACTTCACCTGTATTTTTATTCACAAGTGATTTTAATTTATTGACCGTGTGAACAGAACTTGAAGAAACTGTGGCCAAGTGGCGATATTCTGTGGCAGTCATGTGGGTTTGCTGTTAATATTGATTTCATGAGTCAGTGTATTAATCACTATAGTAGTTGTTTTGGTGCCGAAATAGAAATATCATCACTTGATCGTCAATTTTTATATCTTAATTTGGCTGTTTATACGAGCAATGTAAAATAAAACATGGTAAATAAAGTTTAACATAATTTTTAACATTTCAGTAGGTATGTATCTTAAAATTTTTAAGTCCATGTGAGATTTACTAAAGCAAAATAATTTTATGTTATGTCATTTGTAGTAAATAAAATAAGACGATAATTACTATTCTCCAGTCAATAAAAAAATTACCTTAGATTTGAGGAAAATAAATATTTTGTGTTCCCCCTTACCCAATATATGATAAAAAAAATTCAATTGATTTCGCTATTTGGGAAAAAAGACAATGTGTGAACATAAAAAACATACTGCTAAAAATTACAAAAATTTTAATAGTCTTTGTCGATATATGTAAGGTACAAAAGTTGTAGATTATTTGTCAATACAAATGGTAGCAATATTTTAAAAAGTTAGCTATGTTGTATATAAACACTGGTTTTTCAGGATATGCATTTTGGACTACAGATTCAAGGCATGAATATTTATTTAAAATACCTGAATGTGTTTCTACCGCACATCACTTTTGTTCCGTTTTGTTATACTACAAGTCTACAACATTAAAATTACAGACAAATCACGTGTGTGTACACTAATACAGTGTCAATAATTACCTAAATGTGTATTAGTTAAAACATTTTTTTTGTCTTCAAAAATATTCAATTCTAACTGTATTACCTATTTCGGTATTAGCGATCAGTATGGGCAAGATGTAGGTTATGGCTATATAGTCAAGTTATAGGTTATGGTATGTGTACGGTAATTGAGCTTTAAGTTTATCTTCGCACATATTTTTTATACTGTGTGTAGACTTTGTTTTGGTTGAAATTATCTTTTGTATCTTGAAACTGTGAACATGTCATTGTTTCTATCGATATTAATTTTAAATAAGCACGTCGGCTCATGACGCGCTAAAATACCGCATCAGTGCATCAACGGTCACGTCGTTCATCTGAAACGCTTTGACAGGCGACAAACAGAACCATGCTCGCTTTTTTGATGAAACGTCTTTCCATTGACGCGTCGTTGTGACGACAGGGAGAAAGCACGAACCATGCTCGGCCGCCATAGGTCGAGCATGGTTCTTTTATTCGAAACTGTGGTACCTTCGACGTGTTGCTGGAACGATGCTAGTGCCATGATGGAAGCGCGAAAATGCGAGCATGGCTCGTCGTTTCATAACGCTTCTGTCAGAATTATTGCATCGAATGAACGACGGTTCCAAAGAGGAACATTATGCAGAGGTTGGTACGAAATTTACAGTAGAGACATGTTGTTTTTGTGTGTTGGAGAATCTGCTTTCAAGTTTTAGTGGATAGAAAATCTATAATAACAGAAAAATATTATTCATCTGTAACGAGAATGGCATTGTTTACGCTTAACATGTAGCTACATAAATTTTTATTTACAAGTGATGGTCAATTAAACATAAGAACAGAACTGGAAAAAACTGTAGTCAAGTGACGATATTTTGTGGCAGTCGTTTGGGATTTTTGTTGATTTTCAATTTCGTGATCCAGTGCGTATGTCACTGTACTGCCGACTTTAATTTGTGGCAAAACAAAACCGTAGACGTTTTACTGAAATCTTCCCGACACTTTTCAGTACTTGACCATCGTTTCCGAATCCTATAGCTTCATTTAGCTGTTTATATGAGCAATATAAAAAACATGATAAATTAAATTTAACAGGATATTTAACATTTCAGTATGTACTTTATGATATTGAAGTACAGTATGTGTAACTACTAAGGCAAAATAATTTTTTACAACATTTGTAATAAATAACGTAACAGAATACGTAAATAACATTCTCCTAGAGTTGAGAAAATTTATACTTTGTGGCCCCTTAGACACAAACAATACAAATTTAAATTGTTTTAGCTATCTGGGAACAAAGATAGTGTATGCGCATAGTAAATATGATGCTAAAAATTACATAAATTTTATTAGTTTTTATCTACATGTGCAAGGTTAATAGGTTATTTTCCAATATAAATGGTAGTAATGTTATTGTAAGTTAACGATGCTGATTATGAACACTGGTTTCTTAGGACATATTTTTGCAGAGAATGATGTTGTCTTACTCGTTTTGTGCTACAGATTCTCAGCAAAATTATTTAATTAAAATACTGGTATCGTGGTATGTGATTCCACCCTACATCACTTTCATTCAGTTTGGTTATACAAACACGTTAAAATTGCAGACAAATCTCTTGCGTAAACTATTGCCAATAAGTATCAAAATGGGCATTGGATATTTTTTTTTTTTGGTTTTGTCTTGAACATTCAATGCAAAATGTATTACTTATTCATTTTGGTATTAGCGATCAGTATAGGCAAGACGTAGGTTGTGGCTGTATGGTCAAGTTATATGCTATGGTATACGTACAGCAATAGGGAAAATCCCTAGAAAAAGTTTTTAATATTTACCTCATTCTTCGGAATTTTTTCGGCACCAAATGCAGCCAGGCAAAGCAATAGCTCCGTGAACATTGTAATTTTCGAATCATTCAGCTTTAAAATGCCATATTGTCAAACGCCGCCACAAACATTGAAAACGTGTTCTTATTGGCTAACATATTTACGACGTAATCTTACTTGTTTTGGTTATCCACCACAAGTCAGGCACTATTGTGTGTATTGGAATTCTTCAACAAATTAAAAAACTAATCAAATTTAGCGAACCCGGTTACGTAAAAGTTAATTTGGGGAATTCGCCCGTTGTTTGGACATGTGTGGTTGTATATTTGGTAGCCAACAACGAAGATTTATTTCACTTGAGTTGATTTTAAAGGAGTAAAGACAGCAATGTATTAGTAGACCTATGCCTAGCTCTCACACATTGTGACGTTTTAGTTATAGGTTTAGGTTTATGTACATTTAATTCAGATTCCAGAGAAATATTAACTTACTACAAATTTATTTTAATGTTTGAGAACCTATGTATCAGTTTAGGTTTAAAAGGCCAGATGAACGAAGTTCACATGCGTACAAAAAGTGAACCTAACGAGCTAATTTGGAATGCGTTTAACCATACCTGGCACTGACTATGGTATAACATTCTGGTTGCACGAGTCGATAAAATAATATGACAGATCAGTTATTTTATTACAATTACATTTTTTCTTGCAGTAGTTTTTATGTTTCTCGTGAATAGCATTGAGACAGCTGTGCTGCCATCTCGGGGCAAGTTTCGCAAGACCCCACTCACCCCTCGAATTATCTGCCAATCATGGGTGTTTGAACTCGTCTATTGGCTGATGACGTTGCAGCAGCCAGTGGAACAGCGAAAACACTACAGCTGTAGAGATTTAATCGCAAATCGCACACTATTGACTGCAATTTTCAACTTAAAAGAACTTATATATTTTATACCAACCGTGTCATGTACAAAATACAGCATTACATACACATTCGGTATTTTTGTCATTAATAGCGTACTATTAGATCTCGTCTTGAAGCTTAAACTACGCAGTACGCCTTGACTTATCAGACGGTGCTAAAGTTAAGATTTTATTTCGTGTAAATTGCATTTTATTGCTGCGCAAACAAACTACTATCCACATTTATACTCTTCGGAGTTCAAGTCATACTCGATTTTATCGTACAAACTACTTTATTCGTCACATTTTCACGGCTTGAACATATATTGCTGTCGTTTGTCTGTTACACCACCACCACCCTTTAAGCTATAGCAAGACATACATCAAAATTTACTAAGAAATATTACTACATTTTCTACGCATCCACAATTCTGTTTACTACTATTCTTAATTACTAAAGAAACACACAATCGGCTAGTTTGGCTAGTTGTTTGTGAAGTCAATGCCGGGTGACTGATTATAGATGCAGCGGTGTGGGCGAGGGAGGTGGCACTAGACACTACCCTGATGCACTGTGGGGTGGATCACACTCGCCTGGTAACCTTGACCTGTACATAAACTGCACTGCCCTCGCCACCGGCCCCTGTACACCCGGTGCCACTGCGGGTGCCAGAGAGCAGGCCCTGTCGCGTGTCGGCATTTGGGCTTACACAGTACGATGACAGATGGCCCCCCTTCAACAGCCAGAACCCGACAGTCAACGACCGCCGCACCTGTGTCCCTCTCCTCGGCTCGCCACAGGCGACGGCGGGCAGCAGCCTGGCCGACGTTGTGAAGGGTTGCTTCGGAGGTGGGACACCGTTACGTCGGGGGGTTAGCATCGGGGTGCGCACGGCGGGACGTAGGGCCTCGCGTCAGCCGGGAGGGCTAGCGAAGGCTGAGGGGGAGTTCAACGGCCGATAGGGCCGCCACCATGTTTCCCCCCTGTTGAGCTGGGTTGTTTGTATCTCATGCCCCGGCGCCCAGCATCGAGGGGAACAACGATTCCCAGGCCACCTCTAAGTCCCTATGAAGAGTTTCAGGCGTTCGGGCCTGTCTTACTGGGGTCTCCTCGTCTAGTCGGGATCGTGCATCACTTCCGGCGTGATTTTCTGGCCAAATGTTTGCTTTACACACATCGTCTCTGTGGATTTTCATCTTCCTGCCACACTCTCGTCTGACAATATAGGACGTCGTCCCTAGTTTCTGGAGTATCCTGTAGGGGCCCGTGTTGCGAACCCTGCGCAGTAATTCTTCCTTGTGTCCGACAGTGAGTGTTGCCTCATGTAGACTTGGGTTCCTGGGTTCAGTTCCTTAGGGGATTTTGTTGTTTCCGGAATTATTTTTCGCAGGTAAGCTATCTGTCTCTGTCGTGTTCTCTCCAATCTTACCCCATGTGTCATTTTTAGGTGTTGGTGGGCCTTTTCTGTCTGTTCCTTCTCCGATGCATGAGCTTCTACTGGCCGAGGTAATTCACGCCTCTGTACTAGTGCCTCTGTGTTCTCTCCCGTGGTCTTGTTCACCCATCTGCGCAGGCAAAACAGTGTGTCTGGTATATGTAGGTCCCATTGCATGTGGTCGTCATCGAGGCACAGACTGAGCTGCTGTTTAATCGATTGATTACACCTTTCCATGGGGTTGGCCTTCGGTTGGTACATCGGGGTCGTGCGAACACGGATTTGTGCATCCTTGCACAGTTGGTGCCACTGTCTGCCTGCAGATTGGCAGCCATTATCCATCAGGACGCACCGGGGGTATCCCATTTTGGAAAAACTCTGTCGTCAATGTGTGCCATATTGTTTTACTTCGGGCATTGCTTAGTGTGCACACTTCCACCCAGCGCGTGAATTCGTCCATCATACCAACAGGAATCACTTGCCTCGCGTCGTGCGTTGGTATGGTTCCATTAGGTCTAGCGCTATTTCCTCTCTGTCGGCTGGCACGGGACATGTTGTTGTAAACCGTCGTTTCTGCGCGATTTGCTCGTCTGGCATTCCCTGCAGGCACGCACGTACACTCTCGTCTCCGCAGTGATGCCCGGCCAGTAGAAGTACTCCGTGACATGCCTCTGTGTCTGTTCCACCCCAGGGTGTCCCGCTAGTAGGTGGTTGTGCGTATACCAAAAGACTCCCTCTCTTGATTCTGGTGGGATGTACATCTTCCAGGTCGCTGCACCAGGAATACACACCTGAATTTGGTCATTTGCGATTTTGATGTTCTCTGTTCCCCCTGCACTCCCTTGCGCGCGCAGGTTCTGAGCGACTGTTGGCTAGTAAGGACATGTACCATCACCTCCGCCCAGGTGTTCGGGCCTTCCCAGCTTGGTTCTCTTATGGTCGTTACATTGATGCACATAAGTGGGGTTAGGGGGTCTTTTATGCCTGCACGGTTCTGGGTGCTCGGGCCCTGGTTCGTTTCTAGGGTGGTGCCATGGTCTCCGTCTCCTCCTTGTCTTGTAGTATTTCCCCCGGGTCCGGTTCTCTTGACAGGAGGTCCGGCCACTCGTTCTCCTCTCCCGGCACGTGCTCACCCATGAAGTCGAAAGATTGCAATAGGAGCACCCACCGGATGAATTCGAACCTGCACCCCTGCATGGTGTCTAGCATGGTGAGGCACTTGTTGTCCATGCACAATGTCAATTGTCTCCCTTCTAGGCAATGCCGGAACCGGTGCAAGGCCCATACTATGGCGAGGCACTCCCTCTCATTGCTGTGGTACTGGCATTCCACAACCCCGAACTTTGTGCTGCCATAATAAACAATGAGTCTCGTGCCATTCTCCATGGTCTGGTAAAGAACCTCGCCTGCCCCTTCAAACTAATGTCTGTTTGGATGTACAGCCTCTTCTGACTGTCCACTCTGGAGAGGATATGGCAGTTGCGAAAGGCCATTTTTATCTCGCTGAACGCCCGTTGTGCGCCCTGTGTCCAGCGGTATCATACCTGCGGCGATAACAAGTCTGTCAGTGGTTCTGTGATCTGTGCAAATTCTGGGATATAGTTCCGGAGCCAGTTGACTAGTCTGATGAACCTTTGGAGCTGCTTGCATGTCTGCGGCGGTTCGGCTTCCCCTATCTTCGCGAGGTGGGTCGGGTGTGCATAATTCCCTGCCGTGCGTAATACATGATCCAGAAAGTCCACATTTTTTTCCCCTGTATGACACTTGGTCGGCGACACTACAAGATGGTGGGTCGCTAAGTGCTCCAGTACTAGACTCAAATGGCGCACGTGTTCTTCCCAGTTCCGGGACCACACAATGATGTCGTCCAGGTACGCCATTACAAATTCGCCTATGTACTCCTCTAGGTCCCGGGACATCATGTACTGAAAGGTCGAGGGCGCACATTTCAGGCCAAAAGACATGATGGAGAATTGAAAGCGCCTGCTGTCAGGGTTGGCAAATGCCATCCTTTCCCGGTCCTGCTGTCTTATGGGGACCTGCCAGTATCCCACATTTAAGTCTAATGTGGAAAATACTTTCGCATCCCTTAGGCTAGCGAGCTCTTCGTCAACACTAATCTGGGGTGGTGGTGTACTCTCTGTCACTGCATTCACCGGTCTGAAATCCACACAGAATCTTGTGCCCCCATCCTTCTTTGACACTAACACAATACGCGAGTTGTACCTACTGACGGACGACTCAATTATCCCTTCCTTAAACATCTCATCCACCTGTTCCCTAATGATGCCCTGTTCCTCGAACCCATATGCCCTAGGTCCTGTGTACACTAGCTCGTCACTTCCGGTGGGGACAGCATGCTCGGCTGCCGTGGTGGTGTGGAGCAGGTAAGAGAAGGCGAAGATGTCCTGCCATTCCCCTAGCCTCGCTCTTCTGTGTCGCGGTATATCTCTGGCACTTCATGGTCTAGGTCGATAAGTGTATCACAGGGCTCAGGTAAAAATGGTGTCTCACTCACAGCACAGATTGTCTTCTGCTCGCTCACTCATAGGTGCATCCGTCAGATGGCGACCTCGATGACGGCCTGCTGCATGCTCAGCCAAGGTTGGCACAGCACCACCTCCTCCTGCAAGCCGCTCACCACCACCACTGTCGTGTTCGAGAACTGGTCCTGCATGCGGATGGTGACATCCATCGTGCCCAGGGTGCACCCCGTGCCATTGTGGGTGGCCAGCTGCAGGTTGGCTGGGTCATGCTGGGTCCGCCCGGCATGTGCCTGGCCTTGCTAGATAATGCTGTAGCGGGCTGACGTGTCAATGAGCGCCACGACGCTCCTTTCGTTCACTTCCACTGCGATCCTAATCAGCTGATCTCTGGTGCCGGTTCTGTCGAGGTTGGCCTGCTAACAGATGGTCATGTCCGAAGGCGGATTCGTGACTACGGGGAGTACAATGTCAGGTCGGGCTCCCCCAATTACTCGTTTCCCGATGGCTGATGGTTCGGCTTGCATACCCGGTAGTCTTCGTGCCAATGCCGGGTTTGTATTGAGTAGGTATTGCATTGCGGCAGTGGTCTCTCCCCTCGTCTCTCCCAGTCCGTAGGTTGTGCCGGGCCTTCGTCAGGCATCTTTGTATGTTTCCGCCTGTCTCTCCTTGTCGACCCTCTATTTGTGCCAGCTCTGTCGCCGGTCCGTCCCCAGGTCGTCTTCTGCTCGGGTCTCCTTGTCTCACCGCTGAACAGGTATTTGAGGCCATGCTCTGCCATGGTGGCTCGGCGCACGTATCTCCCTACTGATTCGCTTGGAACCGGACTGAGAAATGGTTGAATTATCTCATTGGTCAATTGTGTTACATCTGGTAGTGCTTCAGTTAGTGTCGCATCTCGATTCACTCGGCGGTATAGGCGCAGCTTCTTGGCTATGAAGCGCTCGACCGGCTCTCCCTCCCGCTGTCTCTCACCATAAAACTGGACTAGGCAGTTGGCCCTGGCCTCAGCTTCTGAGAAGCGCTTCTTAGGCTCGTCATGAATTCTTCTCACATCGCATCAACACTCTTCCACAAGTTCCACCATTCGCCCGTCTGGCCTCGGTGTTGCACTGCTACTCTCTCTGCCCACTCTTCTTCCGGCACTTGGTACCAGTGCAGCCTTGCTGTGCATTTGTTTACAAACTGCGACAGGTCCTCGACATTACTGCTTGAGTACTCTAGCAGAACCACGTGTTTTTTGTGGTACGTCCTCAGATATTCCCGACACTATGCGCCACTGTTTGTCACCTCCTGCTGCTTCATTATCCTGGTGCTCGTGTGTGCCATCGCTCGCAGTACGTGTGCATCAGCCTGTTCGCACAACGTGTCTCGAGGCGGTCTCAATTATGTCGTGGCGCGGTTGGTCAGCTCTCTGGTGCCGATGTTGGTTGACGTGCCTGGCGAGGCGCGACCCTGCGATGTGTTCCGTCGATCAGAGCATGGGCAGCACACAAAAACGCCTTCTCCGAAGGTTCGTTGTTCTACTGCCTGGGCACACTGTCTCTGTCTCACTGTGGCACACGTTACGCCTGTCGCGATCTTGTATCCCATCGCTGGACAGTTCTGGGAATCACTGTGGGTGCGCCTTAACCACTCTGGCTTCCTCTCGCTGTGTTCTCACCACGGGCGATTTGGCGTCGACACTCTATCTGGCCATTGGCACCCGCCATGTAAAGCTAACTAACTAGTCCTCCGGTTTCACCGTGTCCAGTCTCGGTAGCTCCCACAGCGTGCACACTACTTTCTGAGCACTGACCATTTTGGCCGTGCAGTTAGTCTGCTCTTGCTCACGCCCCGCACTGTTGTGCATGGCCGCCTGGTCTCGTTATCTCCGCGCGGTGCAAGGGGTAGTGAGGGGTAGGGGTGGTTCCCGTACATACTTGCTTGACTACCTGCCAGCTGTCCGCTTGGTCTCTCACTAACCGTGCTTCCTGTCCGTTCTGTATTCCTACTTTGTACACAACTGTTACTAGCCAACCAAAAATGTGTGACTTTCTGTTACAGTTCCTGATCTGGGGGTTCTTTGTCGCCTGATTGGCCTGCAACATTATAAATTTACTCTGCCAAAGCGTTGGGCACCATATGTCGCCGAGTGCCGGTCAAGGATCCGTAATTAATCTAGCTATGTAGTTGGAGACTGAGTTCCGTGGGTGGTGTATGGGCGCCACCTGGACATGAACGGGCCCAGGTCAGTAGAGCATGAGTCGGGGCGTGTTATGTTTGTGGCTGTCCCTAGACGAGGCGGCGATAGAAGAGGGGTGGAACTGAGAAGGCTATAGCTGAAAATATTAAATACACTGATGCCTCTCTGAGATATTGGCGGAGTAGGGCATGTGATACTACAGGAAATGACGTAGGTGACTCTCGGTGCATCAGGTTGGCGTAACTGAATTATTACGTTGGTACAAGCTAGTATGATTATTACATACACAGTTGCTAAGCAGTCTAGAGTACACTAACAGGGAGCTACAAGGGTGGCATGGCACGCTCTGGTGGGAGCACATAGTGAAGGGGTACATGTCTCTTTGCGTGCACGTGGCCCACGTGTTCGCGCTAGGCGAAAGCGTTCACCATTAGTAAGCACTGTGCTATGTCTCTGCTGGTTGCGGGAGAAGGCACATCCCTTAAATGTTAAGTTTATGTATCTGGCGCACGTGGCGGGAATCACAGTCAAAAGAACACTTGCAAAACTTATAACATTACTATTACACTCCCCGTGGGGGTGCGAAACGTTTATTTAAAAAATGATCCAGTTAAAATAAATAAAAGACTTACAGCACTAGCGATGTCAGTTGACACAAGATTAAAGGTCGGCCCCGTGGGTAGGAGCTCGCCACACACACATCTGCACTGTACTAAATCTGGAGGTTCACTGTCATGGCCACCGGAAAAACGGGGGTTACACACTACCTAGTGACTATTGCTCAGCGACCACTATCTTGAGCTATAGCAAGACATACATCAAAATATACTAAGAAATATTACTAAATTTTCTACGCGTGCATAATTCTGTTTACTTCTGTTCTTATTTACTCAATTGGCTAGTTTGGATAGTTGTTTGTGACGTCAATGCCGGGTGACTGATCATAGATGCACTGGTGTAGCCGAGGGGTTGGATCACACTCGCCGGGTAACCTTGACCCATACACAAACTGCACTGCCCTCGCGACCAGCCCCTGAACGCCGGCGCCATTGCACATGCCTGAGAGCGGGTCCCAGGTGCGCGGCCGTGTCGCGTGTCGGCGTTTGGGCACCCACAGTACAATGACACACTATCTCGAAATTTCATGGTTCTTATGGATTTTAAAATACTGGTTGATTATTTGTTAATATTACCGCTCATATAAGTACGTCGTGGAATATTGATGTACGTAATATTCACCCAGCCGAAAACACATAGTAAAGTAAAGTACAAAATTTATAAGTAGTATTTCACTTCCAAATATAGCCTTTTATATTTATTATTGGTTTTGATTGCTTGTTATTAACTACATGACTCTGGTGTGTTATTATGGAACAATTACATCACAACACCTAAGGTAAAGAATGGCCGGATAAGGTGACTCACTTGGAGCACAGCTTCGATTACCAGTGTAACTATCTTGATATAAGTTCCTTTGTGTTTGTGGATCTACAAGCTAATGTTGGGATTTTACTCTAAACCATAAGTGGAATCACAGGTGTCGTAGTGGTTAGAGCACTGGGTTCCCACCACAGTGATCTGGGTCACATTCCATTCTCAACTCACATCGCCCTTGTTAGCACTAAAGACTTAGGCTTTAAGAGGAGTCCTCGATTGGTGCATGGACGGTGTTGCAGTGTGTCACGTGTATTCTTTTTTACGTGAAACCTCTTAACTTATTCATTTTATGTTTATTTACGAAAAGAACACACACTTGAAACAATGCTTATAAGTTTTCAAAAATTCAGCATGCTTATTAGAAATATGAATTTCGGGCGTCTCAAAATGGCTAAAAACATTTTTTTTAAAGACAGCTGTAACTCCGAAAATATTACCTGAAATCGCAAAGTGCAAAGCGAGAGGCATGCGTTTGTCTTTACTTCATAATGTTCAAAAATAAAATATTGTGGTCACTGCTTAAAGTCCCATAGGAAAAATACTACATGGAAAACTTTACACACCAGTTTGGCGTGCTGCGAATAGAGCAGATATACATCTTATCAAGTGTGGGACACTGGCTCTTATCGCTATGTTGTTCCCATGCCTCATACATGGAAATTCGACACCGGCGAAGTCTCCTCTTAGGGGCGCAGCCTACCCCAGTCTTCAAATGTGTTGCAATGTGCGGGTCAGATACGTTTTTGTTATGTAACTATTCAACATGTAAATACTGTTTCCAAGCACTCTGTCATAGTTACAAATGCCCTTCAACATGTTCTAACAGGTTGCATATGATTTACAGAAACGTGCAGTGAACTTTGCTGCAGACTTTCCATCAATAAAAGTATTTGGTTACAGCTGAACTCCCGTAGTAAAATAGATCGGTGGTAATATTGCACGATAGTTCAGTACTCGAATCGTTGTGGGGATGTGGCATTTGATACGCACTTCAAGGTCGCACTTATACTGTCCGCGCGCCAGCTCTGAGTCCCTGGCGAGTATGCGATTTTCATTCATAAAAATATAAATTAAAAGAACGAGGCTGATACCTTGTCGATGCACGTACTAGCCGAAGTAACGTCGAAAATTGGGATGAGTTTGCTACTGTTTTACTGTGGCATACATGACGTTTACGAAGAAAAATGCATATACACCAGTGGCATGAGTTCTAACATTACACATCGCAAGTTTCGTTTCGTTGAGAAGCTATTTTCTTTGTATTCACCGCATTCGGAACTGGGCTGAGTATGAAAGCCGCATAGTTCGCTACCACACTGCAATTTTCGGAGTTTGATGACGTTGCAGCGGTAGCGAACGCAAATCTTGAGTACGTATGCACGTCGCATGCCGTGGACACCGCTTCTACATAGCGGTATCCTCCACGAGGAAAATGGCCAGTGATACAAACTACTTAAACGATGTGATTTGATTTTTGTGGAATAGTTATGTTATTTGAGTCAAAATTAATAAAAAAATATTACTGAGAGCATAGCTCCGCGCTTTTAACAATTCCCAAGAATAAATCAGTGCGTTAAATTATCCGTTTAGGTTATGGAGGTTAGGAGGAATCAAAATCGAAACATTCACATATCGAATGGCACTAGTAGTCGACATCGGAACTATGTAGTCTGCTGGTGCTTTTATAGTCAACATATGGCGCAGGGGTGTACAAGGTCAATATTTCAGACGTAAAAATAAAAACATTATAGTGTATTTTAATATGACCCTAGATATATTCATATTACAAATTTAACAGTAGTTAAAAGGCTGCATTTAAATTCGTTTCTTGTACTATATAGTGCCAGTATCGTTTACAGTATAGTCTTTAATTAATAAAATGATGAAATAAAATGCTTCTATTGTCTTTTATCGCAAACACTACATTTTTTTTTGCGAAAAATCTGCAAACTTGTAAATCAATATTCCTTATTTTCATCAAAATTCTCAACGAGCTCAATAACATAGTGATGAGACGGGAATCATTCTGAGGAATAGTAATTGCAGTGGCCAACACTACAAATTTTTTTAACCTAACTATCAGTAAGTTATTTTATACAAAAATGTATTTTATTGCCATGGAAGTCTTCAAGAGAGAGAAAATAGTAGCAAAGAGACAGAAACCATAGTGAGAAATCACATTTTCAACACCCATAGCTAAATACTAGCACCACTATTTTATATATATATATATATATATATATATATATATATATATATATATATATATATATATATATTAGCTTCCTTAAATATTGACATCGCAGAACTTCGTTAACCCGCAGCTCCGTAGAAACATAACGAACCACGCTCCACAAAAGAGTTTGTACTCACTATTTGCGGTACATGTTTCGTTAGCACTCGGTACGTATCGCAATGTCCCGGATGAGTTCAAACCCAGGGCACAGGTACTCAGAGCTGGCGCGCTGACAATAGCTCCATCGCTCATGACACTCTAGCACGCAGAACCGCTCAAGGTAGGCTGACCAAAACATCTTCCCTTATTATAATAACATACGATCTACTCTAACTGCATTGAATCATTTTGCATCTGTGATCTCATCTATCTCTTTTCTGTTAAAATTATTGTTTTTGTACTACTAGTGAGCTTCCTGCAAACACTGGAAGTAATAAGCAGTTTATGTGAACTGTTGCATTCAAAAGATGCGGTAAAACTGCTATCATGGTAATTTTATCAACATTTGCTACTTGTCTTGTAATAATTATGGCTCTTGGTTCTTGGATGCATACTATTCTTTTTCTTTTCTTTGTTTCATAAGATGCACTTCACACTTACAACACATTGCATGTTTCTAGGTTATGTCAACCTCATACGTAATTTGTTACAAAATTGTTTGTAGTAGTAGATAACACATATCAAAGTTTCTGAAGCCCGAACAAAGAAAGAATTAAGAGAAAATCAAATGATAACAGTATATGGTGTAACACAAATCAAGGGATCTAAAGCTTATCATAATTCTATAAATAATATCTTACTCTACAGACAGATTACTGGTGCAAAACATATTTTTCAAAAAATCTTATCGTTATGTCCATAAAACAAAACATTGACCACTGCTTGATAAACTGATTACCTTAAAAATGAAACCAACAATATAATAATCAAGAACCTCTATATTTTCTTCATTCACACCACGATAAATACGTATCGCGGCAAAGCATGAGAAATTTTTAAACGCCTATCTTAATGTACCACACGAACAATATCTTAATGTCTTCAAAAGAAATGTTATCGGCAAAATGTACTCGACTAGTAGTATCTATAAAATATATTTTATAATTTGCATAACATTGCGCAATTACTTTTGCCACTAAAATAAATCTACATAAAAAACTCATCTAAAAATGCTTGATGGTCTTGCAGAAATCACATGTTACACGCTATGTATTTTTTATTGCAGTGGTTGTAAACTAAACGAGTTGTCTGTAATCAGATAACAACATACGGGTAAAATGCCAACAGCTAGAGCGAAACTGTGTATTGCTCTGTTTCTATTACGCTTTTTGTCTGGTTGTGTATTTGTTACTACTTTAAGCTTCTTGTAAGAAAGATTTTCTCTCTTTCTTTGCTTTTGGTAATTTGAACAGTTCGACTACTTTCTCAAAAAACTGTTTTTATGCAACACTTTATTGATATAAGTTTTCACGTAAAGTAATTAATGTAAGTGCATGTTATTACAGTAATGAGTCATTTGGAACTGTGCAGATTACACGACGTTTACATATAGCCTACATTATGTCATGTGATACAGTAAACTATTCTTTTGATAGCTGTGTCTCACTTGGTCAGTGTTCCCTGAATCAAACAAGTTGTCCACTTGTGTTCATGGAATTATTGTGGAAACATTCATGGCCATATCTCACGATATGTTTTATTTTATCCTAAATCAATTAAGAAAAATATCACACAAGGTAGTTAAATGTGATCATTGATGGTGGTTCCCATATTATGTGCCAAAAATTCTAAATTTACTGAAAATGGGAGCATACCTTGTAGTGTGTGTAATTAATTTAGTTAATTAGTCTAACTTCATGCTGTCTATTAGCACTCACGTAGTCCCACTATGCAATGGCAGCAACTGTGTAAGGGATTACAGGAAAAAGGGGAGAGGGTGATCGTGAATGGAAAAATACGGTGAATAGAATGGTGCAGTTGATACACTAGGCAAGACACCAATATTATAGATAACAGAACAATGGTACAACTAGTAAGGTGATCATAGCAGAGATGTATGGTAGGAAGGGGCTACGACAGGAAACCGCGGGGAAAATCCTCCAAGGAAGCGCGGCGACTAATGCCACACTATGACCGAGAGGGTGTTAGTGGTTGTGGAGTTGGGGGGGGGGGACTATGAGAGGGGGGAAAAAAGGTCACACACAATAGCACTACAATAAATATTAGAATTGTTACAGAAGACCATTTAACACTGGATAAATAGTAGAAAGAATTGCTGAAGTGTTGAAAAGAACATCATATGTGGGAAATCTGCCACCAGAGTAGTTCATGAACCAGCGGAAGAATATATATGACGTAGTTGGTGTAACATGCTCAGCAACTGAACAATGACAGTTAAAAATAAAATGCCTACAATAAAAATATTCAAAAATATATCTGACAAATTTAAATACAACACATAATAAGTATTTATATTGAAATAGATTATACAAGCCTCCAGAACACTGCCATGTTTGTTTCAGCGGTGTGATTGGGCAATTTAAAAACTGTCATACATAAACACTGAACAAACACTAAGAGAAATAAAAGTAAAATTAGAAATTTTAAATACCCCGACATAAAAAAACTTTAAAATGTTAAAAAAAAAATTAATTTTCTCTCTTGGCCTTTTAACTTCTTTAAAATTACCTATTAATACTTTTATGACGAACGTCATCAAGTCAGAGGACTGCTATGTGAAGAAGTACATTGATATAAAAAATACAAGATACCTACTAGTTTCAAATTGTACGTATGAACTTAGTTTTGTACAACAATCTTACATGGTCTACTAAGTTCATGCAGTGTTTCGATATTGTACCAATTATATACGAGGTGTTCGGTTAATAGCCACGCACGATGCGCGTTATATGGCAAGGGGGGGGGATCATCACAGAATGCAGTGACCCGAATGGGCAGACACACGTAAAGGAGATTTCGTTGACAGTTTTGTCTATTTTGCGAAATTTTCAGAGTATATTAATCAAGACTGAAAACTAAATTTTTTGATATTGTTGTTTTGTTGCATGCCAATGTTGTTTACATGGAGTAAGTCGTTGTATAATTCATACTTAAATCATCAATATTTTTATGTGTATTATTTTTATTTAATTTAATTAGCGGTCCCGCGACGTGACGATGCTCATCATCAAAATATTAATAGGTACTTTTAATGAAGCTAAATGCCAAGAGAGAAATTTAATTTTTTTACTCTTTAGAGTTTTCTTTTATTTTGGCAGCACTTAAAATATTTAATTATACTTTTATTTCATTCTGTTTAAACTCGCATACAATAAATATTATTAAATATTTTAGTAGTGCAACAACTCACATTTCGAGTTTAAATATGATTTTTTTAATTATTTGCATTTCTTTTGTTTGTTTTATATTTGGTTTTGTAAATATGTGATTGGTACACATTGATTACAAACAAAGAAATTTTGTTTAGGTTAGATGATAATAGTAATTTTTTTATGTTTGTGTGATAATTTCGTAGAGTTTGTTTATGGTTGCAGAGTTTAATTACTATTAAGTTTATTTGAATAGTTTCTCATTATATTTTCGTAAGCTTTAGTGAAAGTGTTAAACACGGTGATTGGTAGAAAAACTAAAAAAGCTCAAAATGAAGCCAAAAGGCGTAACTTAACGCAGCCTTATGATAACGTACCTAAAAGACAACAATTGTTGCTATCTGAAGCTACTCGAAAGGCTGAACTGCGCAGTCAAGAAAGTCCACAAGACAGACAGCGTAGTTTAGAGAGGTATGTGTTGACTCGTGAGTCTTCGGCAGATGGACTATGGAAAAAAGGGGGGCGGGGTGTCTGGACATGCGTCATCACATACAGAATATATTACACAATTTCCATAAATACCAGTATCTAACTACTAGTGAGTACAGGTATATTTATTTAAGCAGCTAAAACAAAATATTCGTTTCAATATTGAAGGTTTGCGCTATGTATGAAATATATTTTTATATACACACACACGCACACACTTTCACATAGTAAAAATTTTTTATCACATGTGATACTGTCATATTAACAGTGCTTTGTGTAATCACTAAATATTTAAGTAACTCAAAGTTAATACATTCTGCAATAATGTAATGTCCCGGTTTTTTTTTTAGCGAATTTCGATGATTAGAGTGTTGAAGGTGTTTCATGATATGAAAACCTTTATTGTGAGGTTTGAGTTTTCTAGCATGAAATGGTGCTTTTATTAGTCTCTTTCAGATAACAAAATAAAAATATTTCATGCAATATGTCATTAAGTCACCATACTGACATAAAGATGTATCAATAATAGCTTACATAAATAAATGTGTGGTGTGTTATCCATATGAAGAGCGTGTAACCAAGCAAACATATATCGTTTGATGAATCCCACCGGCTTATACTTTGAAAATACTAATTTCGGAAATAAATATCCCAAGGAAACATTAAATCTAAATCAATATTATATTCATTAAAAAATAATTCAATGTCACTATAGACTACAGTTACATGAGCATAGTAAGGCTCAATCAGACGACACACTGCCTTCACATAAGCTGAGTATGAACCGCGGGGGTAGCCAATGAGCTATATAGTAAACATAGAGGGGTGGAAGCGCTATCGTAATGAAGGCCAATTGAACTTGTGTCCGCCATGTTTTCTATCGTCCAATCAAAGGGGCGTGGCAGAGTGTCGGTTAGGGATAATTTCGTTTATGTGCCGATAATAATACAAAAACAAATCTTAAGAAGCGTCTTGTATGTGTATGTGACATGTAAAGCATATAATACCTCTGTCGATCGTTTAATATTTTAGGAACGAGAACAAATCGTTAATAAAATGTTAAAACAATTGGTGAAAATGTGTAGGTAGCGAGGTAACTGGCTCACAATCCACAGATACATTTTTTGCGCCCATGCCACCCCCGCCCCTAACTTTAGAACCCCAAACTTATATAAATGAATATTCGCAATTGGTCTGTTGCCATGCAGCAAGATCGCTCATTCCTGCCTTTCTAGGCTACCATTCACAAACCTCTCCTGAACCTTCCAACCTCCTAGCAGTTACTAAAGCATTCTGCAATATATTCCTCTCTCACCGACCTCGCAAGCATAATCTGTCAACCCAGTTCATTCTCCTCTACTTGAATATTCTCGCTGTTGTTTTTTCTCCCCCATACCCTTCCTTAGTTGTGTGGCAATTAAACCCTCCCCAACCTCCCTCTCTATTCACAAGTCTATATATCATGACCAGACTTTCAACTCTTCTTCTGCCCCTCAAAATATTCCATGCCGTTTCCTTCAACATTACAGATGGCTTATATATCCCTTCATCCTCTCCATTGTACCCCTGCCTTCTTTACCTACCATTCACCCATCATTATTCATTCGTTACCCTTATTCGCACCTTTTCCAGTTTCCGCACCTCAATTTTCGTGGCAGCAAATTCCAGCCTTGGCCATACCGTACCATCATGCAGTATGCCTTTTCCTTTACCTCCTAGTAATGAAATTCTACACAATTTAGTTAAAATTATGTTTCGTTAATATTGAATTTTGTGCATCTGTATCTGTTGTAAACTGTAAAAAGTTCGGTACATCTTATCCTGTCTCATTGCAGCTACCCATAACATAATAAAACAATGTATCTAAACTACATAAACAAGACCTATAATAGTTGTAATATGATTAATCTTTTATGTCATTGCAGTAGTTAGTGTGTGCAGCCATACACCGAGATAGGAATCACAATATGATGTGAACTGCAGCATTTGTTTGCGTATTTCAGTCGGCAAGGGTACGAATATTCTCTATTGATGCATTGATCAGTCGTATTTGTAACGGACTCGACGTTAACACGACATACAAATACCGCAATTATCAATATCCCCCTCCCCTTATCACTCACAAAATTCTTGTTAAACCTACATTACCACATGCATTAGCTGACAATGTTTTGACTATATAAACCAGTGGGCCAATTTCAAATAGGTTACACCTCGGAGCCTTGGAAACAGCTGCTTCCACCCCTCTATGTTTACAATATATCTCGTTGGGGGTAGCATACGGTCGGGATGATGGCGTGGGGAGTGAAGCCAAGCGGGAAAAGAGGTAGTCAGCAAGTTAGCTAGCTGCCATACAACTTTAACCTCAAAAGTATGCATAATACTGCGATTTTTAAAAGTAAATGAATGTATTATGCTCTTTCATTAATGTTTTAGGTTGAAAACTCTATATTTGAGGAGCAAACTTTCAAAACCAAACATGTCCATTTATCTGGCTGTAGAAAAAAGTGAATAAACATTATATTTTACAGCACTAACTGAGTATAAACATACCTATTTCAATAAGACATGTGTTTTTCATGGAGTATGGGTTCATACTCGTATGTAACACATCTTATATATTTAGAAAGGGCATTTTACTCATTTTCTGGATTTTGGACATGTCTGGTTTTGAATGTTTGCACCTCATTTTAGCCCTGTTTACACGCCTCCTAATTTATGTTTCCTAAATGTTTTAATTTATCGGCCATATTGTTCATAGTCAAAAAATGCGTTTTTTTGGTTACACACTCCTGGCGACATGCTGCATCTGGACCTTTCTAACCTCTTCGGTATGAACTATTTTATCTGTGGAATGAACGGTGACAAAGTGTGTTCATACAGAATCTGTCTTTATGGTCTACTGTTAAAAGTTGAAGCTTGCCCAACATTTGATTAAGTGTTGGTCACTTTTTCGGCAGGAGAGACAGGTCACTGTACATCCACCTTAGTGTGCTTTTTGCCTTATCACCAACAAACACATCAGTTCCGCATATTGCACCCTGGTTGGTTCGTCTAACATACAGCGATCACCAGGCTGACAGATGCTTTTTTTCCACCCAGTTTAATCCTGAAGTTATTTATACACTTTCCTTAAAATGTTTTCAGGAACAGCAAAATATGGTTTTTATTTTGCTTGTGGAAACCGGAGTAATCTGCACAGCTCTACCAGATGAAGCGTCACATTTGTTGTTGTGTAGTTTTGCATCGTAGCATCAGAGAGATGCAAAGTTGTCTGAAAATGTGTCATTATTATGGCATGCGAGGTAGCTCCAACTGAGAAGTACGTACTGCCTCTAAGGAGTACCTGATGATGTACTCTGTTAAAATTGTACCATTTGCCTTAATATTTTCATCAATTAAGTTCCTGTTTTTTTTTATCTTGAAACTGACCTTGGTTCATTCTATTTACATGATTTGTTTACTGGGAATGACTACTGCCAGCTAAGACTTATTATTTTTCGTCGAGGTACAAGGAATTACTTCACAAATAGTTCGAATATCAGTGAAGAAACCGATACATATGAGGGTAGGTTCGGGAAGTTTCGTATTTTAATGATAAATTTCTAGTACCCATGCTACATACGAACATGTGTGATACTAAACATGCTCTGTGGTGTTATATGTATAAGTATAGTGTAAGTATTGAACCACGACGGAACTATGGAACATTTTCGTTTGTCTGTATTATTCCAAATTATATCACCCTCTGAATTAAAATCATGACAAGGAACAGCTATGAAAAATCCTTTATAATACAGTAACAAAAACAGAAAACACCAAACAAGGAAAAGTAAGGTAAATATTAAGAAAAGCTACTCATCGTGTCCCGGCCAAACTAATGATTGTAAAGGCGTAGTTTACTAATGAAAATGGTTTCTATAGGTGTTGAGTGAGTGAGAGATTTTTGGTCAGCGCTTAACATCGAAGTCTTCAGTGCTGGTGAGGGGAGACATGATGTGAGTATGGAGTAGCACCAGAATTAAGGGGCGCTGGAAACGGGAAATTCCAAGAAAACCTGCCGACCAACAGTGTCGTCTGGCACAATTCCCACATGCCATAATCCGGGGACCGACCTCACCGGGAATCGAGCCCGTATCGCCTTGGTTTGAGGCGAGAGGTCTGACCCCTCGGCCACTGTGGCCCCTATAGGTACTGAATTCAGTCGTTTTGTGAGGCGGTCCACCCCCCATTTATGCCTTTATGAATTCCTTCATTATTATTACTTGAAGTTCAGGAAGTTAATGTTTGGGTTTTACCTTCATCAGTGTTAAGTTATTAATTTTTATATTTAATTTACTTTGTTTAGGGTTTTGTTACCTGCGTTTTTAATTATTAATTTATCATCATCGTTTACAGCAGTTTTCACTTACAATAGTTGTAGATTAACTTCAGGCTGGGTGTACTGTTGTCAAGTTTTGTGTAACTGCACCGGTGTGCTTGCCCAGTTCCTGGAATTGCTAAATTTAGATTTTTATCTGTTTTTCTACTGCTATTATTTTTCACTGAAGCACACATACGCTTCCACAGGTTGTGTACGAGTGAGACAGTGATATGTTTTGCACGGGCAAGTGTGGGCCAATCAAAGGACACTAAGTTTATAATTATTCAAATTTACTTGTAATTCAAAGTATAATAATGTTTCAGAAAGATATATTTTTGCTTCAGATGTAGATCAAAGTGTAAAGATTATAATTTTTCGTTATATTTAACTTACTTTTAGTGTAGTAACTATTTTTTTTACTTAGTGTGATGAGTTACCGCTAGGTGCGCTAGTACGGAGAACCAGCGAATATTGGTGTCTGACCGCCATACTGTTTTCGGTCTACGGCATTGTCGGTGTGCGATTGCTGAGTGTCGCGGACTTTTGTGCTCAATCGCGGGTGAGGAGTAGTAACCGTGTGGTTGTTGTAATTGCGAAGGCTACTGTAACGGTCGGGGAAGTAAGGGAGTGTGGAATAATGCCTTTAAAGACATAACGCATCTTTGGGATTTGTGTTCATTTCAATATTTTTGGGGTATGTTGTTGATATTTTTCTCTTTCATTTGTGTTTGGGACTAGCCATTATGGCTGAACGCTGGTTCTCCCTGGAGAGTGCACCCACATTTTTCTTTCAGGTGAATTCAATTTTAGGATAATTTTAGTAATCAGTTGAGTCTGCTGTGCCGATCGGCAACAAAATGTAAATTTTTTAAAACTTATTTAACGAGTAAACCCCATAAATAAATTCGGCGGCTTTTGAATGTAACTACCACTAACTCACGTGCCATAAACATTTTTTAAATTACTGTAACCGGGGTTGACGAAGCATGGTGAAGGTTAGCAGTTCGGTGTGGTCAGGAAGAAAGTGCACCTAACACACTACATATAAAATTGTGCTGTGACCAGGATGGTTCGATAGCGTAGCGTCCATCCTGCCTCATTACATTTTGTAAAGAAAATTATAGTTCACCAACTTTGGAATCTTTCTTTTTTTGTTAGGTAATGTTAAGTTTGGTTACTTTAAGTCAGGTTAAGTTAGTTTAGGTTAGTTTTGGTTAGATTAAGATATTTTACTATTAAGTTTTCCATTTTTCGTTCGTTTTACCTAACATAACAAAAATGGGAAATTTAATGGTAAAATAACTTTACCTTAACAGAAACCAATCTAACCTAACTCCTAATGTCTCTAGAAACATTTTTCAATAGTAAACTATTCAATACTTCGGCCTGTACATGGTGATACTGATTCTTGACATTTAGCAAAAGTAAGTTTCCTTTTGCGAGTGATTGCTGTACTCACGACAGTAATATACACTAAACCTGGACACATACAAAAATGAACTAAATGAAAACCTGCGCCCCGTCAAAATGCAAAATGTAAAAGAACTCTTCCATTTCTTACTTATAAGAAAAACCATAAATAACAGTTGACGGAGATCAGCGTCTTATAAAGTGTTTTTCACTGCTGTTCCTTGTAATGATTTTAGATCAGATGACTGTATAATTTACAAGAATAATAACACAAACGAAAATGTTCCTTAGTTCTGCTGTGTTCTATTACTTATACCCATACAGTTACATGTAACACCATTGAACGACGAATTTTTTCACATGATCGTTATGTACCTTGGGTAACAAAACATTTTCTTCTATTTAAAACCAAACAGCACGAACATAACCTCAATCAGTGACTAGAACTTCCTTACTATTCATTAAAATCCAACTGTTAAATATACTTTAACAATGTTATTCGTTGTTATAAAAACTACTTGTGAATTAACTTGTACCTTGACATAACATTCACTGCCTACATGCAAACACATTTTCAAAGATGTTTCCCACTAAAGTGACCACCATGCACGAACTTATACCAAATACCAATACTGGGCAGCTCTATGCAAACACTAAGAGTAAGCTTGTGAAAAAAAAACTTATTCTTATGTAAGGGGGAACTAATAAATATTTTGATATTATTTTTGTATAATAATCGTATTTTATAATTTTAATGTGTTTTATTTTTTTTTTTACGTTTTTATGGTACTGCTATTTTTTATATACTCTATGCATAAAAAATATGATCTCTACAAAGAAACATTTTCCAGAATTTTTATGTCGGCAGTGTGCAACTGAAATCAATGTAGGGTGCTGTTCTCTAGTAATTTGACACGATAACTCAATCAGAATTCTTGCCAAAGCGCTGAAGCTGTCCGGTATTGGTTGATAGTGAATTTGTAGCTACTGTTCTGCAAGGCAGTGGGACCAGAAACTTGGTGTGAAATTTCTGGTCTGACATTCAATTTTGATTGTGTTTTAATTTCTTGTACTATTCACTATCGTTTTTAACATAATTAACTCACATTATAAAATATTTTGCCACTGCTTTAAATATTACTATCCTTGCAAAACTTTCAGTAACTAACAGTTGTGGGTATAAATTTCATCTTCCTTAACAAAATTCCTAACCTCAACTAGTTGAATCGACTGCTTGCTTCGAAAAAACACGTCATTAGTACTTTCTCATTTGACATCTGGATAAGATTATAAGATTCTACCTGTAGTTTCAAGTAGAGGATAGCCTATTCAGTGGATAGTCTTCCAAACATGCGATCCATAGGGTCGTAATTCACATTGCTGACCTATCTACATGATTGATACATTGTTCACATTTTTATTCAGAGAGAGCAATACAGAATGGAGCCCACAGTAAGTGTGCACATATTGTACCACTTAGTGCTAAAGAGTAATGAGAATACACAAGTTATTGAATTAGGTAAGAGTGGTTTATCTATTTTTACAATTGTTTCTCTTCCTTCTGTGGTACATGCGGACAGACAAGAACAATGTTAGGGATATGCAAGCAGTGCGACAAATTCAGACTCCTCAACTTGGCGTGTGGTAGTTTCGGAATGGCTGGGCGAAGTCCGTACTTCTCAGTGTGTGCTACATGTCGACATGTCGACAGATCGTAGTGACATGGCTGTATGTTGTTTATGTCCTGCAGGCTCCCGGAGGCCGAGTCTCACCTCCATCCACAGTAGTACCTCGTCTTCGCGCAGTTACAGTGCCCGCCGCTTCGAGCAGGAGAACCTGCAGCGTGAACTGCGCCAGCAACATCAACTGCAGCAGCAACACCATCAACTGCAGCCAGCAGGGGGAAACGACGTGCCACCCGCACCCACTCCTAGTCCGCGCACGCCCATGTCTACCGACGAGCTGCTGCCCTCTGTCTGCGAGCTCAAGGAGGTAACACAACATTGGAAGCCGTCTACTTTACATCACATCCTCCCATTATTGTTGCCAATTACAAGCTCAAGAAGATAACACAACTCCCTGTAGCCATCTACTTTTCACCACATCTTCCCATTATTGTTGCCAATTACAAGCTCAAGAAGGTAACACAACTCCCTGTAGCCATCTACTTTATATCACATCCTCCCACCATTGTTGTCAATTGCAAACTAAAGGAGATAAAACATTTGTAGCCATCTTCTTTTTACTCCCATCCTCCCATAATTTTTGTCAATTGCAAACTCAAGGAGATAAAACATTTGCAGCCATCTTCTTTTTACTCCCATCCTCCCATCATTGTTGCCAACTATCTATGAGTTCAGTGAGGTAACACAACACTGGTAGTCATCTCCTTTACCTCACATCCTCCTGCATTATTATATATTGCATTCTCAATGAGGTAACATCACACTGTTAGCTATCTTCTTTGCCTCATGTGCTCCCACATTGTTGCCAACTATCTGTGTGCGCATGGAGATAACATAACATTTGGCACCATCTTCTTTACCTCACATACTTCGCCATTGTTGCCTATTGCAAGTCCAAGAAGAAAACAATACAGATATACATCTTCTTTACCTCACATTCACCCAAATAGTTGCCCTGTGTCTGAGAGTTCAAGGAGATATCACGACACTGATAGCCATCTCTTTTACCTCACATCCTTCCACGTTGTTGCCCCCTGTCTACGAAATAAGGGAGGTAATATGACACCAGTAGCCATCTTACTTATCTCACATCTTCCTGTATTGTTGTGTTTTGTCTACGAGCTCAAGGAGGCAACATGTCACTGGTAGTTATCTTCTTTTTATCTCACATACCCCCTTACTGGTGCCCTGTGTTTACGAGCTCAAGATCGCCACTGAGTTATAATATGTTAGCCTGACCCTGACGACTTACTTATGGGAAAATTCCGTGTTCTGGCAGATTTGTCTCAATATCTTTGCGAGTAGTCTAAAGGCAGTTTTTTTCTCCATAAACAATGTTTAAGTCTTGATCAAGTTCAGCTAATCTTGAGCAAAAGACTTTCTGTGTTTGGCACAATATGGACTATCTGACGTTGGGCTAATGTACTGAAAATGTACTACACCGAACTGTTGATTTTCCAACATTTCCCAACATGTAATCAACATAATATATTTCAAAGAAAAGCAAAATTCGCATACAGTAATCATTTTCATATTTTATGAAATGTAAGGGATAAGCGTATTTGATGTAGTTATGCCAGGTTTATGTTGGTTGAGCAATGTTGGCCAAATATAAAATTACATAACCAAACACTAACGGTGTGTTTAACAAATCATTGCCAAGACTCAACCAATGTACACACAAATTTTTTTTGTGATTGGCATAATGTGGGTTATACAATATTGGATCAACATGAAACCATTGGATTTTCAACATTTCGCCAACATGTAACCAACATTATATGTTTCATACAAGTGGTTCTAGAAGCTATTAAAATTTTTAGAATGTTTTAGGAGCACTGGGTTAAATATTGTAAGATCGTAGTTTTATTCCTAGTGTTTGCGCATATTATTACCTTCTAAAAAATGTTCTAACAGCTTCTATAACCACTACCTCTAACAAAATCACATAAACCCTAGAAAGCCGAATTATTATGTAGAAATAATAATATCCTATGAAGCAATGTGGAAAATGCCTATACAGGGTGAGGATGCTAACTGTTTAAAGCTCCCCGCAGTGACACTGGGGACTCCGAGACAAGTGATTCGACATAGGACGTGTAGGGTCCAAACGGACGGGAAAGGCCCGAAAATTCGCCTTAAAGTTTCCATGACGTCACATCCGGTGTGTCCGCATCAGGCGCGTACGAACGAGTATTCAAAGGAGTTCCTTCGATCCAACCTGTCTCTGTGGCTCAGTGTCTGCGTCAGAACCTTGTAAACTTGCGGTCCTAGGTTCGTGTCCCAGTGTCGACAATTTGTTGTCAATGTTACTTTTTGCAGTTTTAACTTACTTCAACTGTTATTTCTTTGTAACCCTTTGCTGCATAATTTAGTTTGTATTTGTTTTATGCATGTTCGATAAAGTTGTTAGCAAAGACGAGCTGTTGGCTCGGTGTGCACTTTTGCGGACAAGTTTGTATCAATTGTTCTCTATCATGAAGCTTACGGGGACATTGTTATGATATTTTAAACAAGGAATCACCGAACCGGTGCAAAGTACATCTTTTTAATTAATCAGTGCTAATAATGTACATAATGGGCGCAATAACTCATTAAGACAACAGTCACTTTCCTAACAAGGAATTGCTTGTAAGTTAACGTGTCAAATGACGCAGAATTACGACAAACACTTCATTGTTTAGAATAACGAAGAAGAAAAAAAACCTGGCCGTCTCGCATAAGATTGGAGATTGGTACGACAGGGTCGACACCCAAGCACTGGTGAACGGTACAAATGTGTTGACGGCGTGGTATGCCCATTGACGGCTGGTAAACTCACAACTATGTGTGGCTATGGGAGGTCGCAGCGAAAAAGCCGGCCTCGTATTTTGTTTCTGTCATCGCTGTTAAGAAAGGTGCTGTGTGATAAAGGCCTCTGAAGATGAACCGGTTCACATTTATCGAAATGGCAGACATGCTTCTGTGTTTTGGTGAGGCCCGTTCAAATGCAAATACAGCAAGACGCCTGTACTCACAACGATTTTCTGGGCGTGTTTGTCCAAGCCATGTTTACTTTTCAACAGTGGATCGTAAACTTCGAGAAAGTGGGTCTTTTGAAGTAAGTACATACTGCGTTGATACTGATTTCAAATGCCGCGTTAGTCACCGATACAATTAATTAGGACGATTGTTTTAGGTTCGTCAAGAACGAGCGGCTCGGCGGCATGCCCAGAACAGGATCGAAGACGCTGTGTTAGAGTCCGTTGACAATGACCCTGGTACCAGTACCCGTCGCGTTGCCGGACAGTTAGGCGTTGATCAAAAGACAGTTTGGAATGTATTGCATCAGTATGGGTTCCACGTGTACCACAAAACAAAAGTACAAAAGCTTCACATACGGGATTATCCGTTAAGACGTGCATTTTGTGAGCGATACCTGGACGAATGCCGTCAGAATCCCGAGTTTCCTTCTTTGGTGTTCTTTTCGGATGAGGCAACATTCAATGAGGATGGAATATTTAACTCCAAAAATAATATCTTTTGGGGCGTCAAAAATCCCCATGAGAGCTACGAACGTGGCCGGCAAGAAAACTTCAAGGTCAACGTATGGGCAGGCATTGTAGGGGACTATCTGATAGGGTCATACATTATACCAGAAAGACTAAATTGCAAAAAGTAACGTTGACAAAAAATTGTCGACACTGGGACACGAACCTCGGACCGCAAGTTTACAAGGTTCTGACGCAGACACTGAGCCACAGAGACAGGTTGGATCGAAGGAACTCCTTTGAATACTCGTTCGTACGCGCCTGATGCGGACACACCGGATGTGACGTCATGGAAACTTGAAGGCGAATTTTCGGGCCTTTCCCGCCCGTTTGGACCCTACATGTCCTATGTCGAATCACTTGTCTCGGATTCCCCAGTGTCACTGCGGGGAGCTTTAAACAGTTAGCATCCTCACCCTGTAGATATTAATACTGAAAATTAATAAAACAAATGACCACAAATGGCAGTAGTCTTTTACTGGTTCTAGGACAAGCATCTTTTTTGTATCCAAAAAAATCAGTCTTGTAACAGTAAAAAGATTCTTATAAATACATTCAGTTCCATAACAGTAAAAAGATTCTAATAAATACATTCAGTTCCGTAACTGTAGAAAGATTCCATCAGAAAATATTCCGCCCACGAACAGTATAAAGATTCTTATCAAGACATTTAGTCCCAAGACAGTAAAAATATTTATTCAGTCTACTAGCAGAAAAAGATTTCATCAAAAATATTCAGTCTTCAACAATAAAAAGATTTCACCAAAAAATATTCAACTCAAGAACAGTAAAGAGTTCATCAAAAAATATTCAACCTAAGAAAAGAAAATGATTAATTCAGTAAAAAACCTATTTTACTCCCCCTCTGCCCCCTGCCCCTCTGCCGCCTTTTAAGAAGCCCCGACGTAATTTAATTAACACGACAACATGGTGTTTCTATGCCGAAAACGAGTCACTAACTAATATTAAATGGTTTTACTCAGAATTACAATTACAGTTCTTGAAATACTTTTTAATCGCTGACTGTTACTTAATAACTATTTGAGTAATAATTTCACTATATTTTTGTTTAGGCCTACTTATAATCCTTAACAAATTTTCGCTAATTTAGTTAAGGAATAGAGAGTAGGACTTTGTAGTTCTTATTTTCACGTATGCTACATGGGCTTTTTGGTGGCCTCTTTGAAAGAATGGCGACAAAATATTTTACGCCCTGTTGGAATCGTTTGGGCCCATCCTAAAGTTAGTACCATCAAAAAGGAGTACAGATTATAGGTTCGCCGACCATGTTAGAAGATGGTCGAGTGGTAAGAACTATCAACAGATATTTATTAGTGAACTTTAAGAACAAAGAGGACGCCGAGATAAGCCATTTTAGCCAGATAAGTCAAATGCTGGAACTTTACCTTGTCGCCTGAATTTCAGTATATTACTGCAAACGATTGTTGTTCAAACTATTTTCAATTGATTATGAGTGTTTTCGGGATGAACTTTTTGAAAAGTTAAATCACTTATTTTCTTAGATTCGGACATTCACGCAGGATAATCAGAAACCTGTATCCAGAGATCATGGGAGAATTAGTTTATTTATATGAGCAGTCGAGGAAATATTTGAGACATTTAGTGAGACTTTTATTTGAACCCTGAGAATATTTTTTTTTCAAGTATTTTGAGTGTTAATGACTTGTAATTGATTTATTTAACTTTGGATCACTAATTTCAGAAACGGTTTGATTTTGAATGCTATGTTGTAATTTTGGATTTCAGTCAGTTTCCTCACAAATTTGCAAACACTTTCTAAGAACCAATTACATTCTATTTGAAGTCATAGTTATGTTTAACTTGTTTTGTGTGTGCTATGTTAATTTGGATAGTTATGTGTCACAATATACACACACCACCCTGAATCTGCAACACATTAATACTACATATTGAAGTCTTTATATATATATATATATATATATATATATATATATATATATATATATATATATATATATATATGTTTCACACATTTTCATTACAACACAATTCTCTCAGCTGTTTTTCTCGCAGTCACAGCGTATAGGTTTTCTCCCAGAATGATTTCATTAATTTAATACAGCTATTTCAGAGGAATCAATGTCAATTAAATTTTCCTTCTCACATCTTATTCCTAGAATTTTTTTTAATTTATCGGTTTGTATTGAAAAAAATAATAAATAATCTGGTTCATAATAAATTGTTTCACCAAAAGAAGCACTAGGCTTAAAAGAAGCAATAATACTAGTTTCTCTATGATTGTATTTGTCATGTTTTAGAACCATACCATTTGCTAAATTACAATGAAAAAGTAATTGTTCCAAATTGAGTAATTTTAGGAATTGTATCAGCCTGCTGAAACTTATATTTTCTAAGAATTTATTTTGTGTAAAATCTTGAATTTTACCAACATAGTCAGATTTATAAAACAACAGATCATAAGTACTTTTGACCATCAGGAATTTCGATTACATTTTCTACCCCATTTTATTCTAAAATATATAGCTTATTATTTTCCTGTTTTATGTTAGGTGTTAAAAATGTTGTGTAAAACTGAATTAAACCAAGCGAATGTTCTACTGTTTCTAAAGTATAATGAAGTATTTTAATTAAGATTTTATTTCTTACCTGATAACTTAAATACTTTATTAATTTACATTGAAAAATTTATATTACAAATAAAATGTATTCAAAACCTAGAGAGATAAATTGAGATTTAAAAGTAAGAATACCTGACAATATTATTTTTAAAAATGTCATGGAACATTATTACCTGATAACATTCGTTACTTGATTTCCGGTGTATCTAATTATGGTAAAACCACTCATTAAATTAATTAATTAACCATTTGAATACTTTTCCTCTTAAACCGAAGAAACGATTAATGTTGATCATTGTTGTAACTATTCGGTTCTTGTTTTTGATGATATTATATTAGATAATCAAGATATGGAAACAGACTATTTTACCCATGGCAGACATAAAATTTTGATTGCTTTTATGTAGCTCAAACATACTCAAAATTACCAAACAACTAATAATTGATATTGCTAATTTTCTTTGTATATTTCGACTTAAACGTTTTCAGAGCGATTTTATTGGATGTCGATATGTCATTTGAAAAATTTTGAGAAGTTTGTTCAAAATGTTGGAATAAAGATTATGGTTTTGTTACTGTAAATATGACACGTAAGTTAAATTATGGCAAACATCGTAATAAAATTAAAGAATTTTTAAAGATTTAATGATATTAATAAAACACAGTTTCAACAATAACAGTAGTATTATTTAGTACAATATTTATTTTGGAATTTTAAAAAAATATTTAATTGTCTTCTTTAATTTCAAACGATTTAAACAAATCAATAATTTTTTTCAAGTTTGGGAAGCCCAGTTTTAGGATTAATAACAGTATGATATAATTCCATAGTTTGTAATCATTTGGTTAATTCTTACCTCATTTACTACCCTGTCCGTCATAAAATTGTATTCAGTTTGATTACCACCCGAATACACTATTTTTCTTTCTCATTGTATTTTCCGACTAATGAATAATGTTTATTCTGTTATGTTTGATGATAATAATAATACTCTTAAATTAACACCATCATTAGGTGCAATTCGATTAGCCCAATATCTTAGTCTTATATCTTCAAAATCTACATTAAAATCTTGTTCTAAGTATGGAAGAAACACTTTATCCAACGATTGCTTATTTCTAGTTAAAGTTGTTACAAAGTCGTTTAACTGTGAGAGTGTTACAGATGTTTTAATTTGATGTTCAACCCAACTACGTTCTTTAGCCCAAGATTTCGGTAAAATATTTCCAAAGATATCCATTGTTTAATACAAAAAAAATTAGTTATATCCTTAATGATATGTATACGTACTTAAAAATAATGTCAATAATTATAATTGTACCATCTATTATTTTATTTTTTATATTCTAAAACTTATTTATTCAACAGCCATTACACTAAAAGCACTATCCAAGTCAATTTTCCTCGATATTTTGTATAATTCGGTAATGTTTATAAAACTGCCCGACATTCGAATTTCAGCTACTTGGACATCCAACAAATATAAATATTTAATCTCAATATTATTCCAGAGGTAAAATATGTTTTCCTTTGCATTGTATTTCCTACCTAAATGAATAATGTCAATTCTATTCCTTCGAAAAAATAATTGTAAATTTTGTAATTTAGTATTAATTTGTTCTATTTCTGAGTTAAATTATTGGCTAAAATTTTGTGATTCATCATCCATTTCTTTCTTAAAATAATTTGTAGTGTATGTAATTTTCGTATTTATTAGTGTGTCACAATAATTTAAAAGCGAGTGATCAAAATTTTGTAAATTATCACTTTTTTCGGTATCAACTTTTAGTTTAGTTTAACATAATTCCTTCTTTAATAATTTATCTAAATTTTGTAATTTTTTATCTATTTCAGCTTTAATAGTCAATTCATTTTCGTGTAATTTATCAATTAGTAATGTATTATTTTTATCCGCCAACCAAATTTACGCTTAATATGCAGAGCTGATCCTGTTACACCAGCCTATATTCATTTAAATCTCCATCTGGAGCAAAAACAATAGCTACAAATAGTTTTGAAAACAATTTCTATAAATTATTAATAATTCTGTTTTTGGAAAAACTGTGGAAAATATAATAAATATGGTTGATATTAGATTATGTGCCGATTGTAAAGAGGTAGAAAAATGAGTTGCCAAACCGAATTTTTAATTAGAGCCATTGTTCGTAGCTCGTTAGCTGCAATTCATATGAATAAAACAATTTATTTTTTGTTATGTCAGAATGACGATATTAGATTTATCAAAAACTTTAATGTATTATTTTCATTATAATGTTATGAAACCAAATATTGAGAAAATATTTAATTATGTTGTACAGACACATATTCTTTTATTTATTACATAAAAACTACCGATATTTATGAATACACGAAATAAATTATTAATAATTTTGATACTTTAGATTATGAGAAAGATATAAATAAAATATTCCCCTAATAATCAAAAAAGTTATCGGTAAAATGAAGAACGAAAATAATGGAAAAAAATGAAGAATTTATTGGATTAAAATAAAATATGTATGCTATACATGTAGACTGTAATATTTAAAAAAAAAGGGACAAAAGGAATAGTAATAAATACAGTTAAAATTGAAAATTCGTTCGATGATTGTAAAAATTGTTTCTTCAAAAATGAAATATTATATTGTATAAAAATATGAATCTCATAAGTAAAAAACATAAATTATTTTCAATAGAAAAACTGCCTTATGTTCTGAAAATGATAAAATAGTTATTCTTTAAAATATTTTTTGTATTTTTAACATGTTAATCAATTTTACTTTCCATACTTTTAGGTGGGTAAAATATATATTCTGTTTCATAATTGATTTTTTCTGTATTATTACCTTCTTCTTCAATATTATTTTAAAAATTAGTTAACACTTCTTCTTCTACCTCGTCTTTTTCTTCATTTTTAACCTTACATTATTTTTTCATAGGCATAAACATTAATTGTAATTCCTGTTCTTTATTCAAATTAATTACTTTTATTTAATTCCATAGGAAATAAAAGAGCTTCATTTAATTCTTTTTCATGTTATTTATAGTTATTAACTTTACTAACTCTTTCGGGATGAATTTATACGGGATAAAGAGCTGATAAAATTGACCATGCAAGCATTTTGATCGGTAATTTTAAAATTTATGATTGCTTTTTTCTGCTTACTTTTTTTTCCAGAAAATAAACATTAGATCCCCCTTTTAATGGATTATATTTATTTATTCTTAACTCTAAACTTAGTATTTTATTAAATGTCTAATTAGATCTTTTTGCTAGATATCCCGTCATTTCTCTTAATATTCTTGAAATAATGTCTTCTTAAAAATCTTCTAAATCTATTCTACTTAAAGTAGTTTAATTTTTAGTTTTAAGAGATTTTTCTTCAAATTATTTATTACTAGCTGACCTCATTTTATAATCTCCTGAAAAATGTACATTTACTTTTAAATTATTCTTCTGAAGTTACCCATTTATTTTATTTATTACAATTTGCTTAACAGCTCAAGAAATTTTGATGGCTCTATTTCTTAACATATTGGGTTAATACCATAAGTTTTTATTATTTCTTCAAATGCTTCAGCTATTTCATATATTTCAAATTTATCAAATTCTTAATTTTTAAAATTGTGTTTGTTGCTTCTAAATGATTTTAAATTATTTCGTGATTTTTCTTTAAAATTGATTATACTCTTTTCTAGGAAATTCACAATTTTTGTAACCTTTTCACATTTAGTTTTTGGTTTATTTTTTTAATTATTTTTTATTTATTTTTTGGTATATCTTCTGGAATATTTTTTTATTAATTATTTTGGTTTATTTTTTTAAGCTAATGCCAGGAGCCACTTATGAATTCTGCTTGTCTCATTTCTTTGTTAATGTTTGGTTTATAATCATTATTGCATTTTTCAAATTTAATTATTTTATTATTTTTAGGTTTTTTAGAGTTAAATGTTTTTCTAAACACGGAGGTTTATAATAATTTTCACAACTATAACACTTAATTTTTTCTTCTTGGTTTTTTTGGTGATTTTAGAAATTTTACTTTTTAAATGGCATATTTTTTATATCTTGGATTATAATAATTTTGATAAATATCACAGTTAGTATTTTGTTCATTATCTTCTTTAAAATATAATTTTTATATTCGTCCCAATCCTTTGTCAAATCATTTCTCTCAAGTTTTTGTCTCCATTTATGTAGAAAAAAACATAAATTTTTTTAAAAATAAAAACTTTTTTAAAACTATAATTTAATTTTTAAAAAATAATATGTTTTATTATAAAATTTTTTTTTCATTATTTTAAAAATTGTTTACTTAAAATGTAATATTTTTATTTTTTAAATGTAGTTTTTTATTTATTTTTTAAGACTAATAATATTTTTTCACTATTTTAAATAAATAATACTGTTTAGCTGGATAAATCGTTTACTTTTCTTGGGTTGAATATTTTTTGATGTGTTCTTGAGTTGAATATCTTTATTAGAATCTTTTTACTGTTATGCAACTGAACATCTTTATTAATATTTTTTTACTGTTATGAGACAGAATTTTTTTTCATTATTTTTAATAAATATTATTGTTTAGCTGGATAATTTGTTGAATTTTCTTAGGTTAAATATTTTTTGATGAGTTAATGAGTTGAATATCTTAATATCTTTACTGTTATGCAACTGAACATCTTTATTACAATTTTTTTTACTGTTATGAGACTAATTTTTTTTCATTATTTTAAATAAATATTATTGTTTAGCTCTATAAATAATTTACTTTTCTTAGGTTGAATATTTTTTGATGAGTTCTCTTCAGTTGAATATCATAATAATAATCTTTTAACTGCTATGCAACTGAACACCTTTATGACACTTTACTTACTGTTATGAGACTAAATTTTTATGATGCAAAAAAGACGCTTGTCCTAGAACCGGTAAAAGACTACTGCGTACGGCGTGCATCACGTGAACGTTGCTGTAATTAGTATCATGTTTACTTTCACAATAGCTAGCTTACCTAAGCTAAATAACGGAGAGAGGAAACCCTAGGTAGTTTGGAAATACTAAGCAAGTAGGAAACCAGGACGAAAATATTCACAGCAGTCAGAAAAAAGCAAGAACAATTTAAATAAAAAATGCTTTTGGGTTATTTCAGACTTACAGATTTTTTTCATCGAATATTGCGCTGAAGTTTATTATTCTGTTCTGTAACCAGAGCTGTGATTATATTTTTTTATTTTAATTGAAAGGTCGAGTTTGATGCCACTGAGTGTTCTGCATCGTGATTTTGTGGTAGTTCCTAATCCATTAAATCCAGAAGATGATTACTATGCAATGTTTTTCACTATCACATGAGCTACTGACCAGCTAACAACTCCATTTCATTACATAACAACTTGATATGGCGAGGAAATAATGTTGTGGTGTTCCAAACATAAACATCTTTTATTTATTTACAATATGAACTGTACAATTCTGACAATTTTTATAGTGCCAGTGCACATTTTTAATGTCATTATTGTTATACCCTTCAAGCATACATTGCCCTTCAAATCTGTGTAGGCTATTTATACCTATCCTTTGATTACTGACATTCTCACCGTCTGTTGTTGCAGGAGTGCAGCTCCTTATCGACTTCTGGCCCATCCAATGGACGAAGCATCAACTCGAGCTATCACGGAGAGATTGGGCCATGTTCTTCCACGGACGTCATCCACTGAAAAATGGAGATCAATGACTGGGACAAGGTCGTCATCCACTGAGATAAGAACGCTGACCTGGTGTCTGCATCGCCATGTGCAAACAATAATGAACTTTTCTTGTTGGCTGGCAGTGTCATTGCAGTGATGTGGAACACATTGTCGGAAACAAAATTTAAATATTTATGGTAACAAACTGAAAACAGAGGCTAAATTCTGCACATAACATAATACAAACAAAAATACTAGTTTAATCTCGTTTACGTCTTCAAAAAGTATTCCTATGCGTGATGTTTCGACGAAGATAAAACTGCATCGTTGATGTCACGCTGTTAGTTCGCAATCATGATGTTCTCGCAACTTCGACCAAAATCCCTTGAAACCCGAGTGCATTTTCACCCTGTGCTGCTTTCAGACTATATCTTGGTGACAGAGGTATAAGTGAACATATCGTAACGTTAGTCACAAGAGAAGTTTTGTATTTGCAACTATATTTATACTTTGTTTTCTGGGCTATTGCCCAAATGTTAACTGTGGTTTTCACGAAGAAACTTTAACATTGTGATGAGGACAACTGGCTGCACCAGAATTGTTTGTGACAACAGCTGAATAAGTGTTGTGTACCGTCAGTGTGAGAATTAAAAGAAAAAATATATTGTGTCATGTTAAATAATTATGTCTGTCTGTTACGCTGATAAAGTTGCTAAGGTGCTTCGTGTTGTAATTTTTGACGTGAGCTACTTTGTGTACTTTCTTGTTTTTCAGATGACTTTGACTGTACAGCATATGTAAAAATATATCATTTCCAGGGAAATAAATGTCCTAATTCTGTAAACGACGACATGTAAGGTTATGTATCAGATTCAGTGGTGTGCACAGATGCAGTATTCGACGATATTAATTTTGCAACAGACTTTTTACTTAGTTTCATTTGTGAGACCAACTGGTTAATGTAGAATTTTTGCTGTCAGATTATAACATCGTCAACATTTCCACACACATTCAAAAGTATAAGAAATAAAAACATTAATGAGATCATTAGTACTTTTGCAAACATGCAGTTTGGGGACATAACTACCACTACTCTCTTTATACTGCCACTTTAACTATACCAAATGTAATATACCTCAATGTACATGTTTCAATAATGTGCACTTATTCGTGAGCATTCTTTTTAAATTATAACGTATTTCAATTTTTTTTAAAGTTACAATTCACTATTTCATATATTTATCGCTCATACATACTACACAAAATTAAATGTATGACTCATCGAAGCGAAACATGTAATAGTAACAATTTAGGCACACCTTACTAATTTTTTTAAAAAATACAAAATTATTATATTTTACTGGTTTTATATGTATCAGTTACCATACATACATAGTGAAATTTCCACAATGTTGACACCACTGCTTTTATAAAACCTGCATCCCTTGTTTCGTAAATGTGTTCTAGATCACAGATACAACGGTACTAAAGCCTAGTTCACAATTAAAAACTTAAGAATTAAGAATTATGCAGTAAGTGTCAATCACGCACACGGAAAAAAGTCTTAAGTAATTTTGGTTCATAATAAATGTGTTAATTCTTAATTCCAACCAATAAGAACCCGACTACTCTGCTTTATTCAAATGCGTGAAATTACTGTGGATTCCTCAATATATTTCGTCGCCAGTTGTCCAGAATATCGCCAAGGAATGGTATAAATGAAATACTAATGTAAAAAATATGTTAGAAATAAAAAAAAATTGCATATCCATGTTCATTACTTGAATAACAGTTCTCGTACAATCGGGTAATTACATTATACCGAGGCTGCAGAAAATTTGACTTATTCGTAATGTGCAAATATAAATTAACAAATTTAAATTACTTAAATACATATACTCCAAGTGAGTTACGAACCACTAACCTTGGGGTCAGCAAACAGAAACTTTACCTCTGAGCCATTGAACACTTCACACAAACAGTGCTTCTAAACAAGTCCTTTTAATGTGTTAAGCGTCTAAACTAGTGCATGTAACAAACATGTTATATTTCTGTTATTTTAGCAAGAATTTTCATTAAATCAGATTAACATTTTTATAAATAATAATATGCCGTGTATACGAAACTTATACTACGAGTTGTTCGCCAGCCACATGGGTTTTTAAAAGCTTTTCAAACAGCTATTCTGTCGTTAAACTAAAAATAAATATAAGCTTAACTGCATTTTTTAGCTTGAAATGATCATAATATGCCATATCCATCATATATACCACCACACCGTATTATTTAACGTATATTATTTAAATTTCCGCCATGTTTATTTAACTTCCCGAATGCTCTGATTGGTCCATTCCCTTAACTCTTACGGAAAATATAAAATTTCACTATACCTGTTACTTCTTAAGTCATGGCCCACACGCCACACGACCTCACACGGCCTGTTAAGTTCTGCTGCGAATCGGTACGTTAAGAAACACACTTTCTATTCTTAAGTCAACTCTTAGCTACACGTCATAATTCTTAAGTTTTTAATTGTGAACCCAGCTTTATCAGTGTCTCTTCCCTCACCCCTCCATTGTTTTCACGCCCTTAGGATAATGTCAGTATCTGAAAGACGATATTAACCAGTGACGAGTTACTATTGGTGCCAGATTCGGTAGAACAAAGAAACTTTTAAACACACCAAACATTAACCCAGTGATGGCAATGAGCCAGACAAACCACCCATTATTGGCACATCAATCAATTAAAGTAGGCCTAATAAAAAATTATTTGTTAATGAGTGATGAAAGACACTACTTTTTCCGTGTCTATAATTATTAACTTTGTTTAAAGAACTTGGGGAATATTTTTCTTGTTATTATTGCATGTAGCAATCTACTACCAGGCAACTTCCATATCGATGGTGTTTTTGCAAAAGGTAGTAACCCATACAATATTATATTATAAAAAAAGATTAAGATAATTTAAATAAGCTTAACTAAACCCCTCTATTGGTATGATGTGTATATTTTCTATAAATATTTCTTTATTAGTTATTAAAGAAAAAATAATTCTCTTAAAACACTGCAATGTTACTTACGTTTTTTTTTTTGCGAAAATACCATCGATATGTTGGTCATATAAAGCACTACTTGTTGTCTTGTGAATGTTCACAAGCAGTAGCAGTGCAACCCAGAATAGCCAATACTCGAGAAGCAGAGCAACGAAACGTTGAACATATAGAACATATGCTGACTTTTCATACTTATATCGCTGTGTTAGGCTTCCAATCTTGCAACAGGGTAAGATATTACATTATCTCTGCTATTCAACAAGCTTTCTGACCCGAAGGGACGTTTTATTAAATTGGTGTGAGTTTTTTTGCTAATGATAGTAATTACTGGACCCACAAACAAACACTGTACTCTCAGTTTTCAATAGTGTGAGATATACTTGCGACTTTGAAGTCCTTCCGCGGAAATGAAATCAGAAGCTGCAACAAAGAAACCGAAGAAGTGTTTTAACCCAGACCGAAGTCAAACTTATCAATGGATTACTTATGACGAGGTAAAATACGTTATCCTATGTTCTGTATGGAGAAAAGTATTTTAGGGAAACCATTTCCAGTTTTCCATTACGAGAGATGACTTTCTATAACTCTATTATCTGTAATGGAAAGCAGGGTACCTAACTGAAAAACCATACGCGAAATTGGTGATAGTTCTAATATTTACTGCTACAGCACAGAGGTTTTTCTGTGTTCAACAAAGGGGCAGCTAAGATTGAATTTGGGATCTCTATACATATCCACAATGAGGTTGCAGCAGCATTATACCTGGATAGTGTAGCAGATGACTTCACATAAAAAAATGGGAAAAAAATCCGGCATTCCTTTAACGGACTGTATTTCTAAATGTAAACCATTAATATGATACATTTGGTGACTAAGGATAATAGGACATTGCTTCAGAAAATGTAATTGTGTCTTCTGTGATATTTGGGGCACGTTGTATCATAGCGCTTATTTTTAATGTTAATTTAAATCGTAGTACATAACATAAATGTCATGATCCCCCTTATATTAAAATAATACTAATTTTGAGAAGACATCGTGGATTAGGAATTTGGCAAAGATATATGTGTAATATATATATAAAATTTTAAAAATTAATGTGTCTGCAAGCAGAACACAAAATGTTGAGATCCGAAAAGTGCTTATATAAGACCATTATCGCACCTTCAACATCCGAAATTTTATGTGGGAAGGCCATCTGACCCTCCAGTTTCTTAGGGTGACATTGGTTTCTAGTTGGTTTGAAGTTGGCACCACAACTCAACGCTATTCTCACATCCTTACTGCGATTGTTTAGCAATCTGATTGATTACTGCAAAGGTTTAAACAATAATGTTCATTTCAGTCACAGAATAAATAATGCTAACAGAAGCGACAAGTAAAGCTTTGTCATTGTTGTTATCGTATCATCTCTCGGGGCGGACAGGAATGTAAACAAAGCCACATGGAATTTAAGACACTGGTTTATATTACCGCTTGTAGTGCGTGAGATGCTGTAATTAGTTTCCACATTTGCTTAATATTTAAAAGTGGTAAACATGACGATTCAAGACTCAACATCCGATAATAACTAACTCTATTAGAAGCGACGTAACGGAGCTTTTTAGCCATTGTTATTGTACGAACTCTCGGGACATACAGGAAAGTAAACAAAGCCATATGTAATTTGAAACATTGGATTAAATAACCGCATATATTTCAATAAATACCGTACTGCGATATGTGTGTATCTCATTCACAAACTTAGAAATCGTAAATGTGATGTTACTTACGTATCGATTTCCTCATCTTCTATTACATAAAAATGAATCGCAATATGTGTTGGTAAGCGCATAACTCAACAACGCCTGGACCAATTTGGCCAATTCTTTTTTTTTTAATGTTCGTTGAAGTTCAAAGATGGTTTTTACGGCGAGAAAAGTTCGAATAATTGCCGAAAAAAAAACCTTAAAAAAAGTAGAGTCAATTTGAGCTTTATTGCTATTGTTGTTTAAACAATGTAGGTATGTTCCTGTGATCGAGGCCTTAAGCATTCACTCATGTATTGTATAAAGTTTGGGGTGTGGGAGGGGTGGGGCTACGGGTTCGTATCCCGTGCAAGACTTTGCGATGGGAATTACATGACATCATACAAGCGTATTGCGCGCGCTCTTTACACTGTTATTGAGTACGCTAGCTGTTAAATGCCGGGCAGCTGTTTTGCGGTGGAAGCCGCAGCCGGGCAGCTGTTTTATAGAGAAATAAAGATGAATTAAAAAAAGAAGTTCTGCAATTAAA